>JAAIFI010000012.1:0-202194 GCA_011032875.1 Phlebia tremellosa | reverse complement strand
AATGGTGGGTGGGAATCAAAATTGAGCACCCCTACTGATTCATTCTTCTGTCATGCATCCCAGGCTCGAGACGTCGCAGCGACTCTCGAACGCACCCTCGTCATCACTGGCCACCCGCGACGACGGCACACCTGACTCGACTCATCACAGCTTCCCCATCTTGGGCTTCCTTGTATATTCCGTTCCATCCATTCATAGTATTCACTTACACAGGCTGATAGATCATAGCACTGGCTCTGGCATGGGCAGGCCACATCCGTCACGGTGGTACGATAGCATGCATCCCCCCAGAGTTCCTCCTGAGCCTTCCTGGCTTCCTGCTTCCACCGATGTTCGCCCGCGCAATCTACCAACCCTCGACGGCGGTCCACGCGAATGGCCCTCCCAAACGCACCCGTACCCACACGGTCACCGGCGCAACCCCCATCCAACCACTACCCTCGTGTTGCACCGTATAAGTTAACGACATACTCTTACGACATACCCTTCAAAGTTCATAGATCTGCACCCGCACTCACACCTCGCTCGCGCGCTCACATAGTCCCCACATCCCCCTTCACCTCAAACCCACACCCCGTCTTCGCCCGCACCTCCTCAACACCCACCCCCGGCGCCGTCTCGCGCAAGCACAGCCTGCCCTCCGCGCGGTCCACGTCGAACACCGCGAGCTCCGTCACGATGAGGCTCACCGCGCGCGCGCCTGTTAGTGGCAAAGTGCATTCGGATAGGATCTTCGGCGTGCCGTCTTTCGCGCAGTGCTCCATGACGGCGATGACCTTCGTGCGGTCGGGGTTCGAGACGAGGTCCATCGCGCCGCCGATGCCTGCAATAGTGGTAACAGTGTGGAGGGTGTCAGAAGCGGTTTAGAAGGTGAAGTAAGTGCACTGTGTAAATGACCTTTGACCATCTTGCCAGGTATCATGAAGTTTGCGATGTCCCCCGCTTGCGAGACCTGCATCGCCTGGACATTCCAAACTTGTCAGCAGTGGAACTCAAGCGTTCGAAAGCTTCAACCGCTTACTCCAAGGATGGCGACGTCGATGTGTCCGCCCCGGATCATGTCAAAGGACTCTGCAGAATCTGGAAACCATGACCGATACCCCTCACAGCCTATCCAGAGAATTTCACGAAAAGCACGACGCACCGAAGACCGAAGCCCCAGGAAGGAGCGTCACCGTCTCCTTCCCCGCGTTGATCAGATCGCTTCAAGCACCATGACCTCAACATGCTGCACAAAACGAACATGTGAAATTCAATGCTCACGCATCGACCTGGTCCTTCGTTGGATACGGCCCCATGCCCAGGATGCCGTTCTCGCTCTGCAGCCAAACCTTCACATCCGGCTCCAGATACTGCACACAAAAACCCAGTCTGTCAATGAAAAGTGTCCAAACCAAAGGTAAGGTTCAAGCGCACCTCGGGCACGAGCGTCGGCATCCCGATCCCCAGATTCACATTAAACCCATCCTTGAGCTCCCTCGCCGCCCGTCGTGCAATACGCCGCCTCGCCTCCAGCGCCGCCCTCTTCTCCTCCGACACTGCCCCCTCACCTGCACCTGCACCTGCGCCTGTGCCTGTAGTGGAATCTGCTGCACCTGTAGTAGGATCCGGCGCGAGGGTGACGTGCTCGATCTCCTTGGGCGCCGTGGCGCGCACGACGCGGTCGACGTAGATGCCGGGCAGGTGGATCGCGTTCGGCGAGAGCGCGCCGACGGGCACGAGCTCCTCCGCCTCGACGATCGTCAGCGCCGCGTTGCGCGCCATCGTGGCGGAGAAGTTGTTCTGCGTGTATCTGTGTGCATGCGTAATGATGAACGTGATTCGTCAGTTGGTCAGTTGCGATCGACATAACTCGAACTCAAACTCGGAGGAGGACAGAAGAGGACGAGGAGGGGACAGAAGAAGAGGACGAGGATGCCGCACCGGAAGACGCAGTTCCCGACCTCATCAACCCGCCACGCGCGCACGAACGCGACGTCGCCCNGAAGAGGACGAGGATGCCGCACCGGAAGACGCAGTTCCCGACCTCATCAACCCGCCACGCGCGCACGAACGCGACGTCGCCCCTAATCCCAGGCTCCAACAAATACCTCCTCCTCCTCCTCCCATCGCCATCCTCCCCCCACTCGCGCGCCTCCTTCTTCACACCCGGGATCGCCACGCCCGCGTCCGCCCCGCCAGGTTTATAGCGTATGGGGATGCTCCCGTGCTCGACGGCAGTGCGTGCGCCCGTGGGCGTGTAGAACGCGGGGATGCCTGCGGCGTGTGCGCGGAGGCGGCCGACGAGCGTGCCTTGCGGGATGAGTTCGAGGGAGATGCGGCCGGTGAGGTAGAGGGATTCGAAGTGTTTGTTGCTGGGTACAGGTTATGAGACAGGCGCGAGTGTTCAACGTTCAATAGTGTAAAGCGAGACGTACCCGCCGATGTAGGACGCCATCATCTTGTCGATCTGGCCCGTGTGGAGGAGCTTGCCTAGCGGAAGTGCGTGTTAAACGTTACGCCTCTGGTAATATTGCTGTGAAGAAGACTCGGACGACGCACCGAGACCGCGCTCGCCAGACCCGACGTTGTTCGACACGGCGGTCAGGTTTGTGACATCCTTTCTTTGCGCGAGCGCACCGATCAACGTGTCTACCCCGCTCGTCAATATTGATATATTTATGACTACATGCAGCTTCAGAGCAATGGCCTACGCTACTAACCAGGTGTGCCACACAGCCCGAATCCTTCGAACATGCCCAGTTGTCAGTGCTTCCGCCGGACGTAGAGTAGGATTAGTACGCACCGCCACTAAGGAGAACGTCTCCGGACTTGACGTCTTTGATAGCTTCCTCGATCGAGTCCCATACTTTGCGCTTGGTGGGCACGGGGGCGCTGTACGCTCGCGCGCTGCCAGTGGTGAGGATGTGAGATGGGAGTAAGCGAGCCCAGCGTGCGCGGGCGACGTGTGAGACCGCAGCGACGCGTCCCGGTCGTCGTGCGAGCGTCGTGCTGGTACTAGTCGTCTTGAGCATAGTAAATCGTCAGATGTTATAATAGCTGTTAGTCCTTCCGTGGTTCAACGTTCAACTCGTCCGACGAATTGAAATTCGAGGTATGCGTGTCTCGGGTATCGTTCGCGTTCGCTCAGTGGATCCCTCTCGTGCCAGTGGACGTTCGAGACAACAAGCACTAGTACTAGTACTATGCCAGTCTGAGTACCCCGTTGGTGAGTGTGAACACAGGCACCTCGGATGCCATGACGGCTCCGGAACGCGCTTTCCATGTCACACGCGTTCGTCTCTTTCGCGCTATCATAAGGCAGGATCTTCCCACGGTGCGCGATCAGACGCTTTGGCTCCGTGCGCTTGTCGGGACGCGGGGCCCCATGGGGAAGACGCGTCGAGGTCGTCTACGCATCTACGGCCGAGACTACATAGTGCTTGAGACAAAAGGAACGAGGAACAGCGGAACCACAGGGGGTCCGAGACAGATCTCTAGCGGTGTACGTTATGATGGTCGAAGCGAGCACTGGAAGCTCCGTCGTGTTACACACCTTTGAGGCTCGCGAGCAGTCGAGGTACAGGAAGCGCGAGGTCGTGGAGGCCATACACAACCCAGCACACCGCACAACTTTGCGTGTCAAACATCACTACAGCCCAGAAGTCCATGCAATATTCACAGACGATCGACGAGATTCCAATTCAAGCTTTCCTTTGACTTTGTTAGGGAGTCTGCAGGAAGGACAATTGGGCGCTAAGTCGTCGCTCGTCGCGGACGGACGCCGTATCGCAAGTCCATTCCGCCCCGGGGACTGGCCTAAAATGGAGGTGGTACGGGCGGACGGCATGGGTGTGTTGGACGCTGCCTATGGTTTTTGCGTCTGATTTCGCCAGGAGGTATCACCGGCATCATGTGACTCCCCCTTCCCTTTGCTACCTTCTGCTCTCCGGGAATTCCTTGGGACTATGTGGTACTAGAGCCTCGCTAAATGGCCGTTCGTCTGGGAGGGATAGAGATGCGATACGACTTAAGGTCCATTCAGGCACTGCATGGGTTGGGTGGCTTTCGAACAGTTGTGGGAAAGAGGTGAGACGTGACCCGACTTGGGCCTGATTCGCCCTACGTTCTTGGCATGGAGGCTTCTCTCACATGAATAAGTATTCTCCAAGAATCCCTGGAGAATATGACAGGGACTCCGGGAATTCCTGGAGACTCACTATCTGTCATGCACGAAGCTACCCGAAAAAGACTACGTCCCACAGCTGCCAGCAAGGTGGCTGTAGACAAATTTCTGCCAAGTAAGATTCAATATTTCTGCGGTTCGATAGTCTGGATGTTTCATTTGTACTGTACACTGTATGACATTACCTTCGGTCCGTGTTCCCTCTATTTCCAATTCACCCATCATCGCGCCCTCCGCGCAGGTCCCCTCGGCCGCGCAAACTTCTGCTCTGGCTCCAATACCGGCGTACCCGCGCTCGCTGGCGTGCTCCCACCAGACCCAGTCTCCCCCGCCGGACCCTCCGTCAACAACCGCCCAAGCTCCTGCTTCAGATGCTGCTCGTTCAGTTCCGCGGGATCTGAGGTCTCCACCTTGCGTGATACCAGCAAGCATGCAGGGTCGTCCAGGGACTGGAGGAGCACTTTGGCGGTTTGGAAGACGCCGGCTGAGCCGGAGGAGTATAGCATTCGGTGTTTGATGGGTGAAGAGGACGGGCAGGAGTAGATGAATATGATGTAGCGGTGTGGGGGATGTGGCCAGGAGAAGAAGGCGTATACTAGAAGACAAAGATTCAGAATGAGTATTCTGTGCATGCGCGGCATGAAAGGGACGATGACACGCACCTGGTTCAGACGGAGGTAGCTTTGAGCCCAGCTCATCCGGAGTGGCATCAACCACCGAAGACAGCAACAAGGTCTCTGTAGCAGGATCAATAGTCTACGAAGTATAAGCTGCAAACCCGACTAGCAGCAAGTTGGACACTCACTATCACCACAAGCTTCCCATCATGAGCGTCGCTCTCATACAACTCCTTCACCGCGCCCTCGACGTCCTCACCCCACTTCAGCCCTACGCCCGACCCCACATGGCTCGCCCTTGCGCGACTGCCCTGGTACGTCCCGCCATTCTCCACCTCCGCCGCCTTGATCTCCTCCATCTCGCGCTCGCGCGCACTCATCGGCTTCGGCGCGGCGAGCGACGCGCGGTGCTTCGCGTATGCGTCTGCGGTGAGGTCCGATTTGGAGGTCGCGAAGAGCGTGTCGGTGAAGGGCGTCGAGCCGAGGGATTTGGTGAGGGACGCGCGGGTCGAGGCGTAGAGCATCTGTGGTGTGCGTGTGAGTGATGGGGTAGTCAGGTCATGCAGGGCCTGTGACGGACCTTGTCTCTGACTGTCGCGGTGTCTGGCACGTAGAACACGGCGAGCCACTCCGTCGGCGGGTTGTCCAGCCTCACGAGGATGTACGCCGGCACATCGTCCTCTAGCTTGTCACCGAGGGTGTCCAAGTCTTCATTAAGCGTGCCTGACACTGGTATCGATTCATTGGGCACTAGTGTTTCTTTTAACAAACAGTCGAGGCAAAAGGTTATCAAAAGCGTATAGTCAGTCGTTGATGGCCAAGCACATACCGTTCTTGATGGATATCTTGAGAAAGCGCACTGATTGGGTCGTGACCGCGTCACCGAAGGCGGCGACGAGGTCTGCAGATGCAGAGATGCCGCTTGCCGAGTTCATGTCGAGTGATTATAATTTCTGTAACGTCAGTTCGTCTCGTCCGTTGTGCAAGGTAAGACACGGGTCGCTGCAGGATGAGTTCAAGGACAAAGTGAGGAACTGCGTCAATTGAGCCTCGGTCAAGAGACGCCGGCGGGCCGCGGGCTGCGATCTTGTCGAGCTGTCGACTCCCGCAACCGCCTTTCCACACTTCATCCATCTCCCCATCCTCGACATCTATCGGTCGCCCCGTCGACCACGAAATACGACCCATCTCGGAGGCGGTGGATTGTCCGAGCAGCAAAGTGATTGTGACGCAGGCACAGGCGATATATCAGCACCGGTACGTCAACTCGAGGCACGCTTTTCTCACTCAAGCCGCTCATATAAGGTCTTTCCTCGCCCCTTCTCCTTGGTCTTGCTTAACGACGTTCGTTCTGCGTTCTGCTCGTTGCTCGTTGTTGACTGCGCTGCGCTGTGCGTGGGTGCGATAACGTTGCGATCGACATGAAGACCTGGACGATGCAGGCACCGCCTAACCTGCCGTACCAAGCCTACCGCGTGCGTGCTGTCCTGCTCAAGTTTTACATGCAGCTCTGACCGTACAACCTATTCTCTTCGCCCATGCTAACACCCGCTACAGTCCAAACGACACTCCCGCAACATTTCTGCCAACAGCCAGCAGCAAGCCCAGCTCACTCCCAACGTCTCACCCCCGCCCCAATCTCGTCCCACGACCTTTCAAAACGGACTCACAAACGGCCATGGGTCCAGCGAACCAGTCTCGCCCACCCACCGCGACTTCGGCTTTCATGTCAACGGCAACGGCAGCGCCAGAGACCACTCCGTCGACTCCGAGAAGCTCGGGCATAACGGCTTCTCGAGGAACGGCGCCAATAATGAGCTCGGTGTGAACGGTGCGGCGGTCTTCAGCGACCGCAGGAAGTCTGTTTCCATGGCGGACGTGGTCTCGCAGTATGAGAGCAAGCGTACGAGTCTCGCGTCCGATACGCCGGTCCCGACGGTCAAGATCGTGCCTACGACGATGACCGTGTCGCCCGCACCGTCGTCTCCGGCATCGAGTGGCTCTTCGCCTGCACGGAGCGCATCCGAACCCTCTTCTGCATCGGCGTCGCCGCCCCTCCCGCCTTTACCGTCATCGCCCACCATAACAGTATCCTCGCCGTTGGAGATAGCCAAGCCGCTGCCATCAATTAACGCCCCCTCGACCCATGCTGCCACCACCTCGAATGCGAATGAATCTGCAGCGGGTCCCTCGTCGGCTACGTCCACGCCGACTGCGTCTCCCCGGCCTGCACGGCGCACCTCGACATTCAGACACGTGCCCCTCCGCCCCGCCGCGGCGCGCACGCCCCTCCCCTCCTCGCCGCTCCGCCCATCCTCCACCCTCCCGCCCCAGCACCAGCACACGCCCTCCGGCCTCTCCGTCACCGTGACGGCCGTGGAACGCCGGCTCGAGACGTCCACCCCGCGCACGCAGCCGCTCGGGCTGCAGACCCCCGAGGTGCGCGCGCTGCGCATGTCCGACCCGCCCAGCCGCGTGTCGTCCCTGATGTCCACGCCGCTCATCGCGCCTACGGCGTTGAGTGCGGAACGGGAGCTGCCGGCGATTCCGACGCTTGAGTTGGTCGGGCGCGGCGAGCCGCAGCCGCACTCGCGTCCGGCGTCGACGCACTTCGACGCACGCACGCCGGAGCCCGTCGTGCACCACCCGCCACCGCGCTCCAGCTCGCTCGCGCCGACCCCACAGCCGCAGTCGCAGTCGCAAACGCAACCGGGCGCGCACCCATCGCGCGCGAGCACGACGCCCGTACCCGCCCTCACGTCCGCGTCCGCCATCTCCCCTGCGCCCTCCTCCTCCTCTTCGCGCACCGCGACGACGGCGCGCACGCCCGCGCCGTACCGCCCCGGGTTCCAGCCGAAGGGCGTGTACCGCCCGCGCACGGACGAGTTCCTCGAGGCGCGGCGCACGCGGCAGGACGACGGGCGCGTCGAGCGCACGCGGTTGGAGCGCCGGCTCGAGAAGCTCATTAATCTGCATTTTCCGCACCCGGACGCGACCACGACCAAAGAGGAGGCGGGAGGAGGGAAGGGGAAAGAGGTCGCGGGGGCGGGGGGACGGCCGGCGGGGTTGGGGACGCCGAATCGGCGGGCGTCGAGTTTCTTTGATTTGGATTTGTCGAGTATACGGGGGAAGAGTGCGAGTGAGCTGTGGAGGGGGGTCGTGCAAGCTCAGGTGGCGGGTGGGAAGAACGATATACGAGGTGGGCATTCACACTTCACCTTTTCCACGAGCGTGAACTAAATGAATGGCATTTGTAGCGGCTGAACAGGTCATCACTCCTTGGGAGGAAGATGCTTCAGTGTCTCAATGTCCATTATGCGCGTGCGTTGCATGTTACAGTTAAAATCGCAAGCCGGTTTAAGCTCAAGTTTATATATGTTGCAGATCATCTTTTCATCCCATCACAAACAGGAAGCATCATTGCCGCTTGTGCGGTCGCATAATATGCTCCCTGCCGGTTAAATATCCGCAACGCCCTCAGACCTGTTCCCTGCTATTCGTTGCTGACCCGCTGACCCGAGAAGTCGAAGAGGTGGGAGAAGGCGTAGACTACGGCGTACGAAGACGGACGAGTAGTAATGCGCAATCTCCCAAGGGCAAGGGTCGGGATGATCCAATGGGACTGAGCGACGACGAGAAGTTCTTGAGAGGTGTTAGGATATGCCGGGATTGTCGTCCTGTGTTGCTGTACGTTGCGTCTCTGAACGCACTCTACTCACGGCCGGTATTGACTTCTTTCGACAGCCGGAGACAGTACACTCAAGAGGTGCACCGTATACCGCTGTTCACGAGGTTGTACGAGGCATTCGTTGCGCTGGAGAAAGAAATTGAAGAAGCACTGCCTCAGTTCCAGGAGCTCATACTGAGCATCAGGTTTGTGGTTTTCTTCGAGTCGCGCCCTCTCCGTCTGAGCTCTATTCTACAACAGTCATGAGGAAAGGCCAACTCCCGAGGCTTCCGCCGCGCGAAAACGTCTATTGGAAGCCTTTGCTCAGTACGACGCGCTCGCCAAACGAATCCGCAAGCTTCCATGTCCCGGCGGTCCTGGCAGTTCTCACGATCGCGTCCAGCAGGCCATCGTCTCGAGAGCCAATGACTTCTTGCAAAAACACATGTTTCCACTGCAGGTAAGACTCCCACGAGTACTCTTCAAGTTCTTTCTTCTCACAGAGCGTTGTATCAGGCTCTTCCAAAACCGCAGAAACACTCCTCGAGCAATACGTCCTCGCCAGTGGCTCCAGACACAAGCGCCCAGATGGTGGACCCTGACTCCCAACTTGCGCAGGTGCTGCAACCACTCCTGGAGCAGGAAGCACTCCTCGAAAGTTTTGTCGAAGAGGCCAAGGCGCACCGCAAGTTCGAGGACGTGCAGACGCTGAAGGCCAACTTGGTAGAAATCCGCGTAGAGATCGACAAGATATTGGCAAACAGCGAGGGTAACCTCAGAGAGGCGCGTCCCACTAACGGCGGCAAGGGGAAGAAGCGGTAACGTTTCTTCAGCCGGTCAGGCTCACGTTAAGCACGACTTTTGATGATTCACGAGATCTGTTCACGATTTATAATATCATATTGATACCATTCCGGAGCATTCAGTAGTATCACTAGACGATAAGGATTATAATGGAGGATGCAATCGATAACTAAACACCGGAGCACGATGGTGATGATGATGTGATGATGGGGAGAGCGAGTGTACTGCGAACCACAGTGATTACTACAGTTACTGGTAGGTATTCGAAGTGAGCGTGAGGGGAAAGAACGCGAGGATGATCGGGGCCCAAGGTGGGAATAGTTCAGAAATAAGTTAAGCTTCTAGGGGACACAACAGACCCGATGTTCTGTGTAAAAGTACATGTGTGTGCACGCCTTGCTATCCAGGCAAGACGAGCACGTCAGTCACCAGGGCCTCTCGTAACCCCGAGGCGCGGGGGCGTCGTAAACTTGAAGGTTTGGTTGTGTGGGAGCGCACTGCGCGGCCCTTCTCGCACTGAAGGCGCCAGCTTCGAGCTAGGAGACGGGTTCACACTGCGACTGCGTGACAAATTCGCTCCGAGTCGGCCGTCCTCGACGCCGAGCTGGGGAGTGAGTGGGCTGACCATGGGAGAGTACGGCCGGGGCGTATGAGAGAACGAGGACACATGCAGCAGCATGACATATTCTTGGGTGGCGTTCGTGAGCTTAACCATGTTGGATCGCAGCTCGGACGACAGCGGGTGTGAGGTGCCGTGAGTCTTGATTGTGTTCAGCAACTGGATCACGAGCTAGATTTGGGCCATCGGTTAGTAAAACAGACGCATTTGACTACCGCTGGCAACATTTGACTTACATTTGCAAAGACGTGGGCGTCGTCGCGGAGCGTTATCCTGTCTGTGGGGGTATCCCCGCTGTCAATAGCATGTAGGCTCTCCTTCAATTTGTCCGTAACATCCTTCGCTCTCGCTAGCATATCACCCAGTTCTTCCTGCATCTCTGGAGCCTCCTGCAGCATCTTGTCCGTCATGGTCCACACCAACGGCGCTGCTTGAACAGCGCCTTGCATAGCCTCAAGCGCCTCCTTGTCAACCAGAGTGCTAGTGCTAGATAACATGTCCGGAGGAGCCTTCATTACAAGGGAGGGTGAGTACGCCCCAGCAGCCAGGAATGAGCTGGTGGAACTCTGGCGCGAATGCGAATCCCACCGCGGAGCAGATGTCGACGGACGTATAGTCCCATCTCCATTTATCGAGCCACTCGAACCAGAGGGTCCCAAAGCGCTAGGTCTGCGAACAGTCCTCAGGATGGGAGTGCTCAGAGAGGTGCTTCCGACTACACCAGTCGCCAACTGTGGGGACTCCGGGTTGGATGCCAGCATCTTCCCGATTTCGACGTCCTTGTAGCTGAAAGATCCAGCGTGCCGTCGGCTCATTCGAATCCTCCCGTCGGTTGCTGAGTGCGGCGACGCTGGTCTGGCAAGAGGCCGCGAGGCAGGCTGCGGGGGAAGGAGAGGGGAGGTGGTCGTGAGAGGCGCGGTGACAGGGGACACCGCTGCGATGTCCGCAGTAAAGGGGAGAGTCGTTCGCAAGGTGGGCGTGTGCTGATACAACTTTGTAGCCGGGGGCGGCCGATGATCCCTAAGGAGCGGCTTGACCTCTTCAATCCGACCCGCCATGTCTTGCCAAGCACTCGATATCTCAGCCATGGCGCCGTACAAAACCACGAGCATCTGTCTGGTATATCGGACGTCGTCGTGGGTGGCAAGAACCTTCAGCTGTAACGACAACACTCCCACAGCCTTGCCGAAGACAGTGACGTTGTCTCTGCAACTCTCCACCACTGACCTACAGACCGCAGGAGGAGGCAAAGTTCTTTTGCTCAACGTGTCAAAGCGATCCAGCGCATTGATCAGCTGGGACATGTAAGTACTTGCCGGGTCAAGAACCTTCAACAGTACCGCCGAGAGCCTCTCGTCGATTGAGTAGACGGTATAATGTTGCAGAGTCTGATAAATCTGGGAGACGGCAAACAGGATTCCTCGCACAGCATCTACCAACGCCAGAAGGGCGGGTGGTATCGTCTTCGCTAAGACAGCAGGGGCCAATGTCGACAGGCGTCGAAAGTACGAGTTCCGTTCTACATCCATAGGTGGCGCTGGTCGTTCGAGCGCCACAGGCGAGGTAATGACGCCGTTCTGTGCCAGGATTCGCGGCCGGAACTGGCCAAATGAGCCGTTAGAAGAGTCGGATTCTTGACGATGTGGCGGCGATGGCATAGAAAATTGATCAGTTACTAGCCTGCTTGGACCAGCGATTGCTTGGGTAGAACGCAGATTGAGCTTTATGGGCCGGAGGTCTGGCAAGCTTTTCTTGGTGATCAGACGACTTCGAGCCGTGGTGCGTGCCCCACCAGCATACGACGCGTTCCTCCCGTGCTGTTGATGAGAGGAACTGTGGGTCGAACCGTCCTCGTTCGAAGAGATTGATTCCGCGGGAGTGGGCAAATAGCTGTCCGGAGATCGTATGGGTGACGCACCAGCATCACGATGAGAAGCTAAGCTGTCAAGACGCAGTCGAGGGGGGCGGGGCGACTTTGAGGCCTGAGAAGTTGACGCGAGTGGAATATGTGACAGTCCTCCCTCAGAATACACAGAAGTTTCTGACTCCGTAGAGGATGACCGTGTGTGCTTCGAGGAGCCTTCAACGAAGACGTGATTATTCATTGAAGATTTCCCATTCTCCTTACGCGCGGGCTCACTACGGGAGTTCGTCAGTAATTGTGGATAATGATAGGACTGTGTGCATACAAGGTAGCCTCATGATCAGTATCCACCAGCGACGCTTCACTTTGTATGGAGTCGTCGCTTCGTTTGCGTTCTCCAGCGGGTAGTGCATTGCTTTTCATCCAATTCTGTATCCCGCTGATCCAAGCCTTCATAACCTCAGGATCATCAGCGCGTGCCGGTAAGTTCATTACATCCTTCGGAGGCCATTCCAAAGGGTTCTGTTCCGGTTTGAATAATTGCAAATTCTGGAACTTCGCAAAGTACGGTGGTATGCGATGAATCTTGTTATGTGCAATGGAGAATACCTGGAAAAGAACTCAATTGTATGACGACACTCATGGCGATAACCGCATTCTTGCACACCTGCAGTCGTATTAGGGACCCTGGTTGAGACGGCAGCCTTTTGACTTTATTATGACTAATGTCTAGTATTTCAAGCGAGGGCATTATAGTCAACTAGGGCAACGTGAGCTTCTCTAAAAACAGCAGAATTGTGCATGCGGGTCACGTACTACGTCAGGAAAGACTGTGAAATTGTTATGTTTCAGAACAAGGTAACGAAGGCAAGAAAGCAGTGAGAACGCCATAGGAAGCGTGGTTAGACGGTTATGCGCCAGTGCTATTCTGTAAGGTTTTTAGACGAGCACACTTGACTGCATAGTGGGGGACGTACCTCACAACCGAACTATCACCCCCGCTCTCTGCTTCTTGGCCCACGTTGGCCAGTTCTTCCGCACCATCCTCTCCCACATCCGTCAACCCTTTGTGAGTCAAGTCTAATGTCGCGCCGCCGTCCTTGGATTTTTGGAAGGCCTCCGTGATGTGTTCCCGACTGAGAGAGACAGAGGGTAGAGGAGACGCGGTCCCATTGCGCACTGATCGACCGGGGGAGGCCTCAACATCTGTAGCAGGCATGGGGACCAGTGAAGAAGGTGCCTGAGACGTTGTGTACGGCGAAGAGGGAGAGGGACAGTGACCAGAGTCAGGTCAAAGGGATGGAAGACGCCAGAGCTTTTCAACCTCGGTGTCGGCGGACAACCTGTGGCACAACAACCGTTGGCAGTGCTGCCGAATTGGGACATGTCGCGCGGCTTGGCCAATGTTTTCCGACACCTCGGCTCCGCGTGCTTAACCTGCGATGCCACAATATTGCCAACCACATGCCTCTGCCAGAGTCTGCTCGTCTGCCGTCAGCATAGGCAGCTATCGTCAACGAGCAGCGCTGTCATTAACACGAAAGATAACAGTTACTATTGCTACAGAGTTGCGAACGAAGATGATACATCAACAAGCCTCTACTAGAGAAACCAGTCAATGATAGACGTAAGACGGGTATGCTGCCTCGACCTGAGGGTGAGAGTACCGCTATTGTGGATCCTGGGACAGCGAATAATGGCACATGTACTGCATGTCTGTGTCCACCCCGCTGACACAGGCAGCAACTGCCGGCGAGCCTATAGTGCTTCGCACGAAGTGCTGCAGACTGAAATCCATCTCGACCTCGCCAACTTGTTGAAAAACGTGTGCTGGAGAGTCCGAATTCTGACTTTCGGCGTCTAGGTCTCCGGAGCTTCCTGGCGAATCGACGAGGGGAGGCGCATCCGGCCAAGCATAGAGGTGAGGAGGAGTCTGGACTCGTTCTTGTTGATATTGCGGGACAATATCCGGAGACGTAGATCTGATACTACGTTCAAGAGCTGGGGTATAGTACTTGCTAAACAAAGACGAGAGAAACTTGGAGTAGACGGCAGGTGAATGCTTGCCGTCCAGAGCGACATCCTCTGAGGCGAGAATCTTGATCAGCTTTTGCACCAATGCAACGATTGTAGCACACCGTTGTGGGCACAAAAGAGGTAGAAACTTGGGTCTGAGAAGCTGCAGAATGGGATAGTTATTATGACGGCAAGCCGGTGCATTCTAGGACTTACATTGAGCAAGAAGGCCGCACAGAATGACATATAGAGAAAGGTTGCCTGGACACAGAGATCAACTTTTGAACCTAAAATTGAGGATACTTCTTACCTCCATTGCCCAACCAAGTAGGCTAGACGGGAATAGCTTGTCTATCACTGTATTTAGAGCCATCTCTGCTGCTTCAAGGGACTGATGCCAATGTTTAGACGCAGTCCTTTCCAAACAACTCAGACGCCTACCTGCCGGAGAATGTAACTGTCACGTGTAATGCCCAGCTTCACGCAGTGTTGGAAGCCTCGGGATAATATAGCTAATCTCAAATATGCTCCCACTCTGTCAATATTCAGTTTCAGCTGTTGCATCAAGACCGACTGACTATCAAGACTTACAAGGAAAAACTATGAAAACGATAACGGACAACTGGGCCTGAGGAAGGCATAAGTTTGACATCTCATCTACATCGGGCTGATGACTGACAAAGTGTGACGTTTGGGTCTAATCCAAGCTGTTCATTCCAGTATGTGTATAAGTCAGACAATTGCTTGTCGTGTTCGACAGCAATCGTTTCCATGTCGGGTGTCTGTAACCAGCACATGTCTCGGGCAGTTATTATCACTTGAAATGAGGTGGACTGACCTCAGCATCATCTGGGCGTGTTTCCTTCCTGCAACACGTCGACCGAAACTCGGCCATAAGTAAGAGCAAGTCTGCATATGCGCAAAGACCAATGTCGTAGGGAGCACTGTTTGGAGACTTGTACCAGGTTTGGACGGTACTACGGACCAGATTGTCATTCAGGGTTACCATAGCCATCTTGCCAAACTGGGTAGCGTGAGATCTGTCGACACAGAAGCAGTTGATCCACGTCCGGACACGATTCAAGTTGTCCTGCTCGTTGAGGCCTGTAGGTGGCTTATCTAACTGAAGCTCCCGAGCCAACCTATGCAAGCAACCAAAATCAACTTGAATGGATCAGTTCGGGTGTTTAAAAGTACCTGATGGCAACCCCCATGAATATCCAGCTTCTGTCATCTGCCCATTTCTTCTTTGGTAATGGGTATACCGCTAGTAAAAGAAACGCTTGGACAGTCTCGATAGATTTGGAGCCTTCAACCAGGGCTTTTCCTGCCGCATCGTGCGCTATATCCATAAGTACGTCATATAATCCTGGCCGCTGCATGTAATGGCGAGAGGCGAGTGCACATACTATTTCATAAGATATAAGTTGACAGTAACCGAACGTGGCATAAGAAGATGCTTACTAGCTGTGAAGAGGAAGTGGTTAAGCCATATCAACTTCTGGGGACAATGTAGCTCTCCGTCCAGCAGAGAGAAGAATGGCTACCGATGGACTAGTATCAATACAGGTTATGCAGCGATTTTTTTAATTTCTTACATTGATCCTTTCGAAAAATCTAGACAAAGGTCAGTGGCAGTAATCACGAAGGAAAACAAAGCCATACAAATTAAATAAGTCAAGAGTCTCTGCGGGCTGAAGGATGCCTGTTCTGAGCAATATAGGTAACCTGCGATAATCAGGGCTGCATGCTGAACGTCACGAGTTGGAGAGACATCTCGAACATTGGGAAGGTAAAGCTACGTACGTGACAGGTCTATGTGAAGTGGGCCAATGAGCGCAGAATAATAATGACATGTCAAAACAGGGACCGGTCGTGCTGGGTCCATGTAGACGTTAGTCTGAGAACGAGAAGAACAGGCGGAAGCGGCACACCAATTACTCCGTCTCGCTGCAGAGGTCGTGTCGCGGTTGCCCGTCGGACCCACTCTTCTATCTTGCTGTCTACCTTTAACTGATCGAACTGACGAAGAATTGCATGCAGTTCATCATCCTGCTGCTTCGACCGCGCTTGTAGATCCTCGTGAGTCCTGGCCCCCGAACGGGATGGAAATAGTTCAGCGTCAGAAGCAGGTTTTACACGCCCACACGGCATCACGTACGGGGCAGGTTTGCGCTTCTTGCGGTCGCGCGCGAGACAATGATGGTTTCCAGCAGTACAACGCTGACACCTCGTCCCACCAGGACTGAACACGCAGCGAACCTGTGCAATTGGGTGAGACCGGGTGGGTCCTACAAGGGTGCTGCAGTCGAGTACTAGTACGTACCTTCAAGGATTTGCAGTGCACGCAAGCTGCCAATCTGCAGCGCGCATATCAGTCAGCGTAAGTCCAAGTCGCAGTCGCCTGGTACTACGATGGCACGATGATGTGCTCACAACTTCGAGTCTTTTCGCCGCCTCGGCTTCGTGCTGACATTAGTGGGAGCATTGGACTCTGTATCGTTAATGTAGCTGCCGTTCTGAGGGCCTTGGCTGTTTGACCGAGAACTACTTTCAGGGGGATATTGGCGTACTGTGACGGAATACGATGTCGAGCGTGCTGAAGAGGTCCGTTTCGAGGGTACCGTAGAAGAGGAGGGTTGTGAGTGTGGCATAATCTTCCACCTCAGGACACCAGTTTAAGAGTGGTCGAGTGGTTTTATGCAAGGTGGCGGTTGCATTCAAGTTCGACTCCAAAGGGTTGAGGCTCACATATAATTTTAATTTTTCAGCACCGTGCGGCGTAATATCCGAGAGTGGCAGGAGTTGTCACTGCGGCTGCCACAAGCGCAATCGAAAAACAGTCTGTAATCTTCAATGACTATTTAATGCATCTATGGCTAAGTTAGTGGCAACTATTTCCCAAACGTTCGTATTTCCAATCCGTTACGAGACGGTACCCAGGGTCAATTGCATACTTAGCCTGTAACAATCCGATGGTAGTGGAGAATTCTATTGATACGCCGATGAGACCGAGTTTATGGGTTTCATCGAAGTTTCGTCCTGTATGGTCTGCGTTCAATGTTCCAATGAAGTGGTGTTATCAATGCGGGATCGACTGAAGCACCCGTTCGCTAGAACGGTCAAGCTCTAGCCCTGAGTTCGAGCTTGCTGCTGCATTCGATGCAAGTCAAAGCAATGACTGAAATACTACTGAGGTGTATCCTTGGATTCATCACGGGTGAGTTCACGATGTAATAATACTGCTTTATGTATCTTGTCTCCCATGTGAGAGTGCTCGAATCCAACAACAGACTGAGCAAGGTTGATCCTACATCACGAAAAGGTTGTAAATCCGATCCCACTGTAATATTCCAGGTTTTGGACACGGTGAATCATCCACCGACTGTAGCTCCATGATTCATTTCTGAATTATACGTGGATACGTCAATAAACCCCTGTCATTTATAACGGGGACCGGACGGAACGCACGACGGGACGACTTGGAGGCGGACGCGCACACAGCGCTAGAGGAGCACTTGAACGTTGAACTTGCCATAAATGGCACACACCGTCCGATCTGAATTGATGGCACGTGGAGGATCGGCGTCCAAACAAGCATCCGGTGGGATCCCATTGCCAATTGCTAATTTCGAAGTTTACCGCAACCTTGACTATCTCGCCGCTAGAAGACACCACGAGGGACCTCTCGCAGGCAAAAAGGACATAGGACCAAGTCCTCGAGCGGATCGATATGGCAAGCGCAACAGCCTTTGCTGGACCGTGGTCGTCTCTTCCGACCACGTTGACACCATGGATGTAAGGACTCTCGTAAATCAGCGTCACGGACAAGGCTCATCTGACCATTCATATGACAGTCAAGACGTTGTAAACTCAATGGGCCACACGAAAATGACTCCAGTGCAAGCTTCCACCATACCACTGTTCATGCAAAACAAAGATGTGGTGGTAGAAGCCGTGACGGGCTCGGGAAAGACCCTTGCATTCGTGATACCCATCCTTGAAAAACTGATCAGGAGGGAGGCGAAACTAAGAAAGAATGATATCGGTGCGCTGGTGATCAGCCCTACACGGTAAGCCAATCTCTGACCACATTCCAAGTAGTCACTTAGCCCCGAAGTACAGAGAACTTGCCAACCAGATCCATTCGATATTTACTCTGTTCTTATCTTCCCAACCATCCGTGCGGCGCTCCCCGTCTCCTGCTACAAGTTCTATAGAGGATAAACCAGAAGAACACTATAGCAGCTGGGAATATCCGCCACCACTTCTACTGGTATCTTCGGAGGCCTCTCCTGCAGAAGACTTACAGAATTTCTTATCCATTGGAGCCGATATTGTCATTGGAACTCCTGGTCGCCTCGAGGAATTTCTCCTGGGCAAAGGTCGGAATGTCGTAAATGTCAAAGAGCTGGAAATACTCGTCCTAGACGAAGCTGACCGGTTCGTTTATCCCGCTTTAATGTCGTTCCTGAGTTCTGATCGGGCGGTTTTCTCAGCCTCCTTGATCTCGGCTTCCAGCAGACATTGACACGTATCCTGACCCATCTACCGAAGCAACGTCGGACAGGGTTGTTCAGTGCTACGATGACAGATGCGGACGGAATCTCAGAATTAGTCCGCGTAGGACTGCGGAATCCTGCGCGGATTGTAGTCAGAGTGCAATCTAAGAAAATCAAGACGAAAGTCAACGGTGGCGATGGTCAGGCCAGAGGCGAGATAATTGAAGAGAGACGAATACCGGCGAAGTAAGCGCTTCTACCGTGGGGTTCCTCTTTCGTATATTGACTGTCCTCGTAGCCTTCAAAATTACTATCTCAAGTGCCGGGCTTCCGAGAAAATGGTACAAATGGCCCGCATCATCAGGCATGAGATAGCGCAGCACCAGTCTGCGCGCTTCATCGTTTACTTTGCGACATGTGCATGCGTCGAATATTTCTATCGCGTAACTATCTCCTTTTGACGCAACAACCCGCAATTTGTTGATACATCTCATTGGTAGATACTCCCGCCTTTACTCCAGCGCGATACCACCCTCTATTCCTTACATGGGCATCTCCAACCAGCCGCACGGACGCGCACTTTGGCCTCATTTTCTACAGATGCCGCTACGCCGGCCGCCCCATGTATATTGCTTGCGACTGATGTTGCCGCCAGAGGGCTCGACGTGCCTGATGTAGACGTTGTTATTCAGTTCGACCCGCCCTCAGATCCCAAAGCGTTTTCACACCGTTGCGGGAGAACCGCTCGTGCTGGGCGTTCTGGGCGGGCATGGGTTCTACTGACTGGTCGAGAAGTTGACTATATCGGTCAGTGAACCCTCGCTGCGTTTTGAACAGTTGACCGAAAGTTTTCGCTTGAGTAGACTTTCTAGCTGTGCGCAAGATCCCGCTAAAGGAACGGGGTCCATTCGATCAAGATGATTCCCCGATCGGAGGAGAGGAGCATCCAGAAGACAACCAGGTACATGCCGTGCTAGAAGCGATACGGAAACAACTTTTGTCTGACCGTGCACTGCACGATAAGGTCAGTTAACTTCTCCTCCAGAATTCACTGTGGACGCTCACTCGTAACCTACGTCACGTTAGGCTGCTAAAGCTTTCGTTTCATTTGTCCGCGCGTATTCCAAGCATGAAGCGTCTTACATCTTTCGGATCAAGGACCTGGACTTGATTGGAGTGGCGAAAAGTTTTGGTCTACTTCGTATGCCCCGCATGCCCGAGCTGCAGAATGTAGCCATGGATGGCTGGGCTGATGCCGAAGTAGACGTAAGTCGTGCCACATTGATGTCGTATTTGGCTAACTTGCTGTGTAGTGGGCGACGTATGCATATCTTGACAAAGCAAAGGAGGCTAAACGTCTGGCCGACGCACAGACACAACGCGTATTACCCGCAGACATAGCGATGCGGAAGCATCAACGGGCACAGCAGAAGAAACTAAATGCAGCATGGAGCAACGACACGACGAGAAAGGAAGAACGGGACAAACGCAAGGAGAAGAAGGAGCGAAAGAAGAAGTGGGAGAAGATGCAGCAGCAAGCTGCCACCGAGGAGGATAAGGGTGGCAAGAGAGCACGTTCGCCGTCCGTTGCCGTCGATGATAATGACGGTGACGATTGGGATGAGTTGGCGAGGGAGGAGCGGATGGCAAAGAAAGTCAAGAAGGGCGATGTGTCTCAAGGTGAATTCGACCGTGAATTCGCTGACCTGTAACACTTTCTCGGTAGGGTCCATACATTCATTGTTTTACTGTCATGTTGCGCGCACAGTCGTGTCCTCTGTGGGGCCAACCTTTGTGCTCTATCATTCCCACCTTGCATGCATGAGCGTCAAATGTGCCGCAACAGGAAGTGCGCTTGTGATCGACGGTAGATGTGAGAGTGCTCCTGTTTTCCAACTTAACCGTGTACTACCACATCCTTGCATCCTCGCTGTCCATGTCCTCGCTATAACTCTGTTAAATATCACAAAGGTGACATACCCGTGGATAAAGGCAGCATGTCGTTCCGCACAAAACGATGCCATGTGCGTACCTCTCTTCCGGCGATCCCTCATAGCTTGATCAAGCAATTTTGTACGTCTGACAGTGGTACGACGACGATGGGCGGCCGCGCGCAAACAAGTATGGCAAACGTGGATGCGATGTTCCCCATTGTACCTTCTTTCATCCCTCGGATCCGCAATGGGCGACTGCCATCTCAACACGACCACCTCTTCGCCTCGTTTCAGAAGACGAACGAGCAATCCTCTGCAAAGAACGGTCATCACCTCCCCCACGTACCTCCTCTACTTCAAACGCACCTCCACAGCGCAGGCAAGACAGCGAACCCAGCCTCCGAAGGCGCGACACCGATACTACTATGCGGGACCGTTCACCTCCCCTCGGTCCGAGAAGACGCGATACTACCGAAGCCTTCAACCGCGACCGGTCGCCTCTCGGTGTGCGCAGGCGGGATACCGACATCTCTATGCGGGACCGCTCACCCCTCGGTTCCACTGCACCGTTGGACAGTCGAGACCGGGGCCGAACCGAGCAGGGAAGTTTCAGGCGTTCGGTTGACAAGGACGTCAAGAACGACTCGCGTGACCGCGAGATATCCGCGTCGTCCTCGTCTTCTTCCCTCGCCCCCCCTCCCCCACCCGCGTTGAAGCCTTCACCGCCAGCTGCAGCTGGTATAAAGGAACCGACAAAGGAGGATAAGATCAATGTATGGGTGCAACGGATCAAGTGAGTAATTTGTGCTCGAATGAGTCCACATCTGACTGGGTATTCTCTCTCAGATCTCTCGCCGACGCTGTCACGTTGCGCATAGACTATGTGAAACTGGAGCGTGAGGTACAGGGCTACCGGCAAATGAACAACTCGAAGCGTTTGATAGACATATCAGAACAGACTAAAGCTCGGCTAAACACGCAGTTGACCGATCTCGAGACGCAGTGGAATGGGAAGAAGGATGAGCTCAACAAAGCTGTGTTTCGTCTCATCGATACCGACTACTGGCCAGTCGCCCAGCAGATACCCGACACCTCCTCA
This sequence comes from Phlebia tremellosa, assembly GCA_011032875.1. Classification (NCBI taxonomy): domain Eukaryota; kingdom Fungi; phylum Basidiomycota; class Agaricomycetes; order Polyporales; family Meruliaceae; genus Phlebia; species Phlebia tremellosa. Next base: position 180,907 of record JAAIFI010000012.1, on the reverse strand, counting down.
CCCGAGGAGCGGTTCCGTGATCTGCGCGTTACGGTGTGGGAGCTGAGGGACAATGTAAAGAAGCTGTTTGAGATGCTGAAAGCGGCAAACGTGCGTGCAAGTTCAACTGCTCCTACCGTCGTCGGCGACGACCTTGCCGCAAGCGAAGAGCCTCCCACCAAACGTCGTAAAGTAGCGGAAAATGAAGCTGTCAAGATACAGCACATTCCTGCACCACCTCCTGCCATACCTCCGGCCCCTCCTGTCACATCTTCAGTCCCTCCTGCCGCAGCTCCCTCCCTCCCTCCGCCTCCACCGAATTCAGATGAACTGACCGTGGTGAACAGCCGCTTCAGCGAACTGGAAACTCGTTTGGACGATCTGGAGAACAGCATGGTTCAGGTCGATAACGACCTCTTGATGCAGTTAGATGACAGGATAGAAGAGAAACTTGCCGAAGCCAGCGCGCGTACAGCTGCAGCAGCGGCCGCCCAACCACCCGTACAACCTTCGCTCGCAGATACCGGTCAAGACGTGGTAAATGGTAAATTGGCGGAACTGCAGACCTACACCAAGAACCTTGGAAGCGACGTTGAGGATCTCGCAAAGGAGGTCGCGGGACTGATCAACAAGACCGACGATACAAATCTCGAGATCGAGAAGCTCAAGGCGGAAAACGAAACCATGAAGAAGCAGATAGCGGTTGTACGTCTCATGATTACAGCGGTGCTCGCGTTTTGTGTTGCTGACCGACCGATTTTTCCTAGCTTGAGGAGCAGCAGAAGCTCAACAGCGAGGCACTCAAGAGCCAACGCGAAGAGCTGACCGCTCTCAGCGAAGCACTGACAACGTACGTTGGACAACCACCTGCCCCCGCGCCGCCTGCATCCATCGACCTTGGTGTGCTCCTGGAGTCTGTCGGGCCCCCGCTGCTCGACGCGGTGCGCCAGGATATCCAGCCTCTCTTCGCGGAGCTGCGCACGCAGATGGAGCAGATGCTCGCGGCGCAGAGCACGGAGCTGTCGACAACGGTCGTCGCGAAGCTCTCGACGACACTTCGCATTGTACAGGGCATTCAGTCGTGGATGGATCACTTGCTCGCGCAGCAAACGGCGCCTCCCGTCGTGCATCAGCGCGGCGGTCCTCTCTCCATTTCAAACGGGGTGCGGGAGAAAAGCATGGTTCCGTCCTTCAATGGGGATCGCGTTCTTTCGAACAAACCGCCATGAATTCAATATATTGGGGATGGACTTCTTCACGTCGAGCGCGCCGTGCGATCGCCCTTCACCGTCGTGGATATCTATCGGTACTGTGATGAAATAGATGCCAATATCATACATCCGTGTCGCGTTTACATCAATGATACTGCAGTATACAAAAAAGACCGCAATTGAGTGAGAAAGTCCAAAAAAGAAAAGCTATTCGTGATAGAGGTAAGACGATCTGCGAAAACTAAGCTGCTCCCTCCGAGGTTTGAACTCGGGACCTTTGTATTAAGCGGTATCCTCATAAGTACAAAGCTCTAACCACTGAGCCAAGGGAGCGTAACTGGGAACATGATCGCTGCCTACGAGACTCGGCGGCGATGCTCGACCGTCCGGCGCCATAAAATTTTAAAATCTAACAAAAAATGGACCCTCCGAGAATCGAACTCGGGACCCTTGCATTTCTTTATCCCCATAAGTACAAAGCTCTACCGATTGAGCTAAGGGTCCCCGACCGAAATTTGCAATGAGTGTTTCAGGATGGGCAGGCGGTCTGACCGACGAAAATCCTAATAAAGTCGCTCTCGACCTGCTCTCGACTCGCGTAAACGGTACATGACCCCGCCGTGCATAGTGTTCATACCCCTGCGCTCGAACTCTCCTCGTGCACGCCGCCCGCGGTGATGCGCAGGAAGCGCGACCCGACGCGCTGCCCTTGCTCTGGCGAGTGCGTGATCCACACGACTGCCTGCAGTGTGCCCTCCGTGTTCTTGATTTCTTGCATGAGATATTTCTCCACCGTGTCCGTCGTTGCCGCGTCGAGTGCGGACGTCGGTTCTGTAATGAGAATGGGGACGATACATGAGAGATGGGTCATGAGAGCCGGAAGACGGAATGCACGTACCATCAAGTAGGAGTACTTCCGCGGTGCGCAGCCCTACGGCGAGCGCAAGCGCAATACGTTGCGATTCGCCGCCGCTCAGGTTCCCCCAGTTGCGGTCCCATAATTCTTCGTCGACGCCCCACGCCTCGGCCACCTCGATGGGGGCGCGCAAGTCTGGCACGGCGGCGTCAGTGTCCTTCTTGCGCCCAACTCCGAGGACACCATGTGTCTTCTCTTTGCGCGAGGCGAAAGAGGCGACGGTGGTGAGGAAGTCCCGCGGAGTACCGGGAAGGAGCGAGGGCCGTTGTGGGACGTAGAGGATGCGTGTGCGGAACGTGGGTATTCCTATATATGCAGATGCATGGGAGAGCATTAGCTCAGACGCAAGACCGCCGGACGGTGGGTCATACCGTACGATTGGGGTGTACTGTGTAGAGAAAGGTAAGGTCATCTTAAGATGAACGTCATGGGATGGTTAGCACGTACCGTCCTCTATACGAGATTTCGCCTTCGTAAACATTCAGATGTGCCAAACACTTCAGGAGTGTTGTCTTTCTATTTATTCAATACGGTTCCTTCACACAGTCTCAGAGAGTTGTGCGCGTACAGACTCACCCACAGCCACTCTTTCCTTGAAGCACAATGACGTCCCCCGCATTGACGTCAAAGCTCGCATGCGCAAAAATGGGCTGTCCGGGAGCTTGGAAGCATCCCACATTCTTTACTTGTACGATCGTCTCAGGCATAGCGGTGCCGGTGCATTCATGAACAGGAGATAAACTATTTGACTCAACGAACAGAAACTCCAGAAGATCGCTAGGTTTGCGGGAGAAGGTCGTAGGACTACAGAGTGGTGGTGGTACGTAGAAGACAGACACGCGCGCGGCACTGTGCAGTCGAACGAAGACGTCATCACGTGCGAAGCGCAGGCGGCAGCATTTTACAGAACGAAGAGTCGGGCCACAGCAGAACAGAACTCTAGAGAGCAAGAGGGGTGTGCATCGAACAGCGATAGCTCTAGCGGATATATAGCAAATATAGTACTATACTTCACTACTGCGGGGGGTGGGGCATCTGCACCGTGCTCATCTCCTCGGGACTCAGAGACGAGCTCTCAATCATCACACCCACACCGACTTTAGCTGCGTTCTGTATTGACCATCCAGTCAGTATTTCGTCTCGATATCGAGGCATGGCTCGTGTGAGAGACATATACGCACCCTGAAGTGATCGATCTCTCCAGCGACCATGAACGAGAACGACGGCGCAAAGCGTTGTTCCAGAAGCGCTGAAACCTTCCCGCTGCTATCTAGCTGTGCCCTGAACGTCGCCATGCGTAGATCCCACCGCGCACCGAGCGTCCCGATGGCGTCGCGGCGCTGTGAGTTCGCGATGAGCTGCAAGTCCGCGGCGACCTCGAGTTTCTCGCTCAATTTCTGCCAGTACGTCGCCTGCAGGAGGCCCTGCGCGGGCGACAACTGCGCGGTGCCGATCCACGGCGCATTGGGGCTCGACCCGCCCGTCCACTTGGCGAGGTACGAGCACCCGAAGTCGGTCATGTCTGGTGCCTGCCGCTGCCACAGCGCCTCAACGCCGACGGCGAGGTGCGGGGTGATAGACTGGAGAACGTTGCCGACGTAGACGCCTGTGAGGTCGACCGGCGAGGGGTTGACGGCTTTGACGTTGACGGAGTAGTCGCGCCCCTGGTAGTCGTGCTCGAACTGCGCCATGCTGTGGCCTGGTGTCGATGAAAACTACGCGGTACAAGCGAAGCGGGGGGCGCGTGAGAATACGGCGAAGTTGAGCAGATGGAACGGGTGAGGGCGTATTCCGATACGTACCGAGCCTTGGAACTTTGAGATGTGCCCGTGGCCCCAGCCCTGGTTGTAACGGGCGTTGAGGCTTCCCTCATTGTCCATGCCTCCTTGCAGGAATACCTTGCGAATGCTGTGTCAGCGATCATAGCGCGCCACAGAACGGTAGGGGCAAGACTTACATTGTCGGTGAGATATACAGCACCGAAGTTGTACGTTGGAGCGACGGTTTGTGAGCCGAACGCGAAGGAGTGTGTGACTTGAAACGCGGGGTTGGCGGAGAGGCCCTTTGTCAAGTCCGCACGGGCTCCATCGAAGAAGAAATTGGTCAAGTGGGTATCTAGGACAGTTCGGCTTAAACATGAGAGCGATTAGAATAAGAACGACACGGATACGTACTCTTGACCTCCTTTGTGAGATTCTCTACCGTGCCAGGACTCGGCAGTTCGAGGGAGTTTCTCCAGGACGAGAAGCGACCAAAGAGATTGGACAGAGGTGCTAGCCCGGGTATCGAGGACGTCGGTGTCGACGACGAGGACGAGTCAAAACCGTCTTTTGGGAGGGAGGCCATGCTGAGGATGCAGACGATGGCGGTTCGAGTTGTTTGCTGCCAGGGTCTGCGTCTCTGTCAAGAATCACAGCCGCGCAATTGCCAACCCCTGCCGACACATGCCATCCCGAAAAAATAACTCCTGACCCTAACCTTATTTACTCCCGACGCGCCCCGCGACTCATTCTTTTCATTATTTACGCTTTACAAGTGCGGATTATCTAGATTGTTCACCACAAGTATGCAGACGATACGTGTCTACCAAGTGTCTACTAAACGTCTGCTAGAAACGTGTATCGACGCGTCATGCCATCAGAATTGTCAGACGGTTCTACAGCACAGGACCTTCCAGTGCTTGCGATGGACACCGCTTGAGATAACACAACGATGAGGCTGTTCGATGACTTTCGCGATAACGATCAATTTAGATGAGTGAAGTCAAGAGACCACTGTTGTGGTTGAGACCGACCGAGATGGTGTGCTCGACGTGTGATATCATGTATTGAATCATGCCATGACGTTGTGCGAGGCCGCGGTAGATCCCTCAAAGATGGTCAGGAACGACAGCGAGGACGATCCCAAGGATAATCGACGATATCACGACAGCTGCTGTGCGTGGTTACAGCAAGGCAGATGTGCTTCAGATAGAAGGCTGCAGCTGAGAGTGTCCTGGCAGGCCGCAGAATCGTCGAGAGAGCTTGCGCGAGTCCTGGAGGACGGCCGGAAAAGGAAGGAGGGTGACCACGTGGAGGTCACGTGGGCATTGCCTCACAGGGGAATCGCCTGGAATGTGTTTAGAATGTGCGAGAAACGAGAGGAAACGAGAAAGGGCAAGGATGTATAAAAGCTACACCCGCCCCTCTCCGCCGCCTTCAGCTTTTCTCTTTCAGACGACTTTCTCTAACGACCTTTCCTACCATCTAACTCTCGACTTAATCCCACGAGCTCAATATGTCTACATCAAAGGCAATCGGAATTGATTTGGGCACCACTTACTCGTAAGTTTATCTCCTATATCGCGTAGGGGCGCAGTTTCTGACCTCCCTGTCCACAGATGTGTCGGTGTCTGGCAAAATGATCGTGTTGAGATCATCGCCAACGACCAGGGTAACCGTACCACCCCTTCATACGTCTCGTTCTCCGACAACGAGCGGTTGATCGGTGATGCCGCCAAGAACCAAGTCGCGATGAACCCACACAACACGGTCTTCGACGCGAAGCGTCTCATTGGCCGCAAGTTCGAAGATCCCGAAGTGCAGGCAGACATGAAGCACTTCCCCTTCAAGGTGGTCAGCAAGGGCGGCAAGCCCTACGTTGAGGTGCAATACCGCGGCGAGACCAAGTCCTTCGTGAGTACAATTGATTTTCGCGTCTTTTTGAGTTGATGCTAACTCGCGCGCTTTACAGTCCCCAGAAGAGATCTCCTCGATGGTTTTGACCAAGATGAAGGAGACCGCCGAGTCATATCTCGGTGCCACTGTCTCCAACGCTGTCGTTACCGTCCCTGCTTACTTCAACGACTCGCAACGGCAAGCCACCAAGGATGCGGGTACCATCTCTGGTCTTAACGTTCTCCGTATCATCAACGAGCCCACCGCTGCCGCCATCGCCTACGGTCTTGACAAGAAGACCGTCGGCGAGAAGAACGTCCTGATTTTCGATCTCGGTGGAGGAACTTTCGATGTTTCTCTCCTGACGATCGAGGAGGGTATCTTCGAGGTCAAGGCCACCGCTGGTGACACTCACCTTGGTGGTGAGGACTTCGATAACCGTCTCGTCAACCACTTCGTCCAGGAGTTCAAGCGCAAGCACAAGAAGGGTAAGTTTGACGCTTTGATTTCCGTGATAAACGCTTGATACTAATCGATCTTTCGCAGATCTCTCATCCAACCCTCGTGCTCTCCGTCGTCTGCGCACGGCATGCGAGCGTGCCAAGCGCACTCTCTCGTCCGCCACCCAGACCTCCATCGAAATCGATTCGCTCTTCGAGGGTATCGACTTCTACACTTCCCTTACCCGTGCGCGGTTCGAGGAGCTGTGCCAGGACCTCTTCCGCTCGACCCTCGAGCCCGTCGAGAAGGTCCTCCGGGACTCCAAGATCGACAAGGGCAACGTCCACGAGATCGTCCTCGTCGGTGGTTCTACCCGTATCCCCCGTATCGTCAAGCTTGTTTCCGACTTCTTCAACGGAAAGGAGCCTTGCAAGTCGATTAACCCCGATGAGGCCGTTGCCTACGGTGCCGCCGTCCAGGCCGCTATCCTTTCTGGTGACACCTCCGAGAAGACCCAGGATCTCCTGCTTCTCGATGTCGCTCCCCTGTCCCTCGGTATCGAGACCGCTGGTGGTGTCATGACTGCGCTCATCAAGCGTAACACGACCGTGCCCACCAAGAAGTCCGAGATCTTCTCGACATACTCCGACAACCAGCCCGGTGTGCTCATCCAAGTCTTCGAGGGTGAGCGTGCGCGCACCAAGGACAACAACTTGCTCGGCAAGTTCGAGCTATCTGGCATCCCACCTGCGCCCCGTGGTGTCCCACAAATTGAGGTCACGTTCGATATCGACGCCAACGGTATCCTTAACGTTTCCGCTTCCGACAAGACCACCGGCAAGTCGAACCGCATCACGATCACCAACGACAAGGGCCGTCTCTCGAAAGAGGAGATCGAGCGCATGGTCAACGAGGCCGAGAAGTACAAGGGTGAGTTTACTCGATCATCGTGTTTCTTTTAACAAGTTACTGACTTAGCGTTTCTACAGCTGAGGATGAGGCTGCTGCAGCGCGTATCACCTCCAAGAACGGCCTTGAGTCGTACGCGTACAACCTCCGCAACACGCTCACTGACCCCGCGACCGGCGACAAGTTCCCCGCGGAGGACAAGACGAAGCTCGAGACCGCAGTCAACGAGGCGATCTCATGGCTCGACGCGTCGCAGGAGGCCTCGAAGGAGGAGTACGAGGACAAGCAGAAGGAGCTCGAGGCGATCGCCAACCCGATCATGCAGAAGCTCTACGCAGGTGCCGGCGGCGCCCCTGGTGGTGCGCCTGGCGGATTCCCTGGCGGTGCGGCACCCGGTGGCTTCCCTGGTGCGGGCGGTGCCTCGGAGGAGGGCCCCAGCGTCGAGGAGGTCGACTAAGCGTGTGCGCTCGTTCTGTGCTTCTTTGTATCCTGTAGTTCCTTATGTGCTCGTATTTCGCTTTCGATGTTGTTGGACCATTACGAAAAAGTACGCAACAATGTATATTAGGACTGCACTCTAGATTTTATTTCCTTCTCTGCATCATCTGCATCAAGCTTGTGTGTGTGTGATCTAGTTTGTGTCTTGACTTGAACAAGGCGCAAGTCGCTGTCGAGGATGATTCTGTCTAGGTAGCTTTCGGAATCAAAGCATAATAGTGAAGCTCGTACTCGAGTCTTGAGTACTGTACGGCAGCACAGCAGGTCTACGACGCTTTAGTCATATGGTTGTATCTTTCCAGGCCTTCTTCATTCACACCCCATATGCCATTATTGTTGGAGGCTCGGGGGCGCAATCTATACCCGGCTACAGTAAGTGTCCAGTAGTAATCCCCGGAAAGTAATAGGCTAGTTGAACATGGCCAGATCTATTGAGAGCAGAGAAGGTGCCCCTGATGATCGTAAGTGTCCAGGAATTCCAAACACAACGACCCACAAGATCGAGAGAGAGGACTAAGAAAGAAGCCACCGATCATCGGCGCCACATTGCAAGTCGAGTTCGGGACCGGTACACGAAGAGTCTCCATAGAGGGGAAAAAGATTGAAGACACGCTGTGATTGAAGACTGTCATAGAGGCTACTAAAATACGATGTTTATTTCCCACTAGCAGCACTAGGTGGTCACTGGAGTCTGGCAGTCAGCCTGAAGCAACCTACATGCATCCTGAGACTTCACATGTTCTTGCACATGTCCGACACCATCTTACCACTTTTGCAAGACGCATGACATGACAACTTTACCAAACACGGCGAGTTTTACTCGGGTCTTTTCATTGGTGTATCTTAAGTGGCTTAGCCCGACGAAGAGAGCGATGATGGGCGAAGAACTTGGAACAGATCAACACGAGCCTCTCTAAATTCGGAGCGACGTCGCCGGGAGACCGGTTGTATCTATGGGTCCCTCTGTAAACAGCTGCAGATGCGAACAACCTACAGGACACTTCATCCGCTAGTTGTCCAACAATGCAGGCACATTATGTACCTTGAATGCAAACGTGATCTCTCGCTCTGGCAGACCTCCTCGGTGATAGAGTTGTCGAACAATCGGTTGCCATGGTGTACAGAGGGAACCTGGAGGTTCGTGTGGGTGTTCTAGGTAATCTAACTGCTACATGAATGTCGGTGAGGGTAAAGTAAGGACAGGAACGCGTAGCGGGACAACGATATAATTACATAAATCCATAGACGTATGGCAAGCAAGCGGTTGACAGCGATGAAATAACACATACTGAAATATTGTCTCTCGTATGATACTAAGCTAAATGTAGGGACCAAGTCAAGAAATAAGAGGGAACACACGTTGAGTTCAGGTACCCCATCCACGTTCGGACGGTCTGGAACCCAATGCCGCTAGATCGCAGCCGCCCGCTCTCGCTATCGTTGATGAATACTGATGAACACGACCCCGCAGGCTCATTCATAAGCCCCGGTCTGACCGCGGAGCCGCAATGGGATGTCTTCAAGGCGAGGTCGTATGACGCGGCGCAGTGCATGCATGGGAGTGGCAGTTTGGGAGTGTCACATCCCAGCGATACGGCAGTGTTAGCTCAGGCTAGGCGCGCTCGGCGGCGGTCTTGAAAATTTGGCTGTACTTTTGGCGATATCTGACGATACCATTGTCCGCGTTACGGAGGGCCACCGTTTCACAATGGGCTCCGCGAATGCTCGCACGTCGTGTGCTGGATCATCGGCAAGACTCTCCGCCAGCTGAAGGACGGCCTCCGAGATGCTGTCCGGGTATTCTCTGGCTTTCTCTGGGCAGATGAACTGTTTTATTAGCGTGAATCATTATAGATACAAAGGGAGGACGCACCTTGGAACATGCCAAGAAATCGGGACAGTCGTATACGCACATCCACGATGGTATCATGAGCGAGCTTAGACAGGATGCCCACCACAGTGTCCGAGAAGAACAGAACATGCACCGATTCTATGAGGAGGATCTCTTGGCAGCAAGCGATGAAAGTCATACGCTCCCGGTACACGGTGGACGTGCCAAATTTGTAAAGGCCGTTCCACAATTCATCCAGGAGCATTGGCTCGTGAGACCACGCCGAGATGAACGATGAGAGCTGTAAAGATCTCGTGAATCCTCCGCCGCGAAAAATATCTGCAACAACATACCGAAGAAATCGCGGTCTCTCGCACAGCGGCCACCGGGTCCCTGAGTCCCCTGTTGAGCAGCCGCCGCATGACATTGCTGTCAGCACCGCTCATCACGACCAACGCCCCAAGCGCCTTCGTGGCACTCTCCCGCTCCCGCCATCCGCGCATGACACTCCACACCTCGCCCTCCAGGCCACGCATGACTTCGTTCCTATCCTGCGGCGCGAGCTCGCCCACGAACATCGTGAGGCACTCCATCGCCTTCATGCGCACCTCACCCTCGCCAGAGCACGCACTCGACCACCACACCGGCAGCAAGTCGCGCTTCGCGTGGTCGGGTCCGATGATTTTGGCCATCTCGCCCAACGACGCCGCTAGCGTCCGCCGTACCTTGAACGACGCGTTCTCAGACAGGGACTTGTACAACTCGCGCAGCTCTGGCCAGCGGTCTCGTCCAAGTGTGAGCGCGACAGCAGGGTAGTTGAAGGCGCACACTAACGGTCTGGAGGGATCGTCGTAGATGTCGGTGTCCTTCGGTGCCGCAGAGACAGAGGCCACGAATTCGCTCCAGCTCATGTTAGAGCTGGGCTGCGGTGGGGGCGACTGTGGACGGTCGGTCTTCAACGGATCGCCCTCTTCTCGGATTCCGAGGAAGAGACGTATGAGCTCGTCCGGCGCGCCACCCTCATCCTCGTGGAAAGTGTATATGACCTCCGCAAGGGCCTCGAGTACCCCCGCACGTACGTTGGCAATCTCATCATGCGCGAGAGTCATTATCGCGTTGAGGCCAAGCGTCCGTCTGTGTTCTGGCGGCAGCCTTGACAGGATGGCAGGAAGCGCGAAGAGGGCGGAGTGTCGTACATGCCATACAGGATCGTGACAGAGAGACTCGAAGAGCGGAAGCTACGAACACCGACAAACTGAGTTCGCTGCCACAATTTACGGATGATGACAAAGGCTGCTTACCAGCGATGATATCACAACTTCTTGGGGAACGACCTTCGCGAGGGCGCCGACAGCAAAGCAGGCTTCTCGTCTGACCCAGTACACAGGATCACGGCCTACGCGCTCGACTTCCGAAACAAACACAGCTTTCGTTTCCTCATTGATTGACCCTACAACAGGTGAAATGCCCAGTCAGTTGAAATTCTCCCAGCGTAATATTGAGCCTGAAAACTCACCGCTTGCCGTGACTGCCGCCATGAGACTCATACTGGACAACCTTCCGACGGCGGCTTCTTCGCTCAATTGGCCATCGTCGTAATCGTCCTGATCCGGACCAGGTTCCGCGCGGTCTACAATTTCCTCAAGCGCAGGCGACAGCAGACCCGGCGCAGGCTCAGGCAGGGGAGAGAAGATGGCTGGCTCGGGCGACGCATATTCGTCTCGCGGAGAGTATTCACCCGAATTCGCGGAGAGAAAAGCGGACGAAGACGGCAGGGAAGGAGTCGGCGGGCGCGCGACGAGTGGCGGAGAACGTGGGGGGCGCAGTATTGGAGGAGTAGGCGGGCGGGGACTCAGATCTTGATTCAGTAAGGGAGAGCTGCGCATTGCTAAGGGCGAGTGCCGTGGGCTCCACGTCTCCCTCATATGGCCCGGTCTCTCTGGAGGCGACGATAGCGGTAATGGCAGCGGCGACGAGCGCATGGAAGGCGGCAGGTGTGGCGGCGGAGCCGTCGGAGGCGTAGTGGGCGTGAGCGTCTCATCAGTCGAGGACGAAGCAGAAGACGCCGTAGAAGTCAGCGACGGGGTAGACGTAGATGGCGACACGGCGGGAGACGGCACTGGCGAGAGCACCGGCGGAGACGACAGCGCAGCAAAATCTGGGCCTGTGGACGTGTCGTCGATGGTCAGCGGGGGCAATTCGTCTGGCAGTTCCATTTCGGGAGGACTGGGCATGGGCATCGGCTCGTCTGGCAATTCGGGGGCGCTGGGCACCGGCACAGCAGGTGTCGGGGTAGCCGCCGCAGCCATAGGAGGAAAATACGAGTCCCCAACCTGTACGTGTCCGTGCATGGCATGAGGTGTGGGCACTGATGTAGTGTCTGCGATCTCATCCATACCTTCCTCATAGCCGTACTCTGCCCCATCCTCCGGCAAGTCCATGTCCAATCGGCCCATGCCGATGACAACCTGCTGGACCATTTCACGCTCGAAGAGCCTGCGCTCTGCGGAGCCGAACAGGCCCAGGGGAGAATACTCGTCGTCCGCGCCATCCGCACTTTGTCCTGGTGCCTCTTCGTCAGACAGTAATTTCGCCCCCGGCGTACCGCCGCGGTCTTCTTCCCTGTTGATGACCTTGCCATCCTCGTCTTTGACTGGAAGATAGAGATCAAGCTGCGGTCCCTTTCCGTTCATTTTTCTGTCCCGCTCGTCTGCGCGTTTAACCCTGTTCAATAGTTCCACGACTGCAAACCGCGCGGGACCACCGACCATGCCATTGGGACTGAGCAAAAGGGTCCCCAAGATCGGTGTGAACGACTGGACAGATATTCGCGTTGGCCTGCCAGAGTCGTCTGTCGGCTCTGGCTGAGAGGACGGCGACGTCGGAAGAGAAGCGGGGTCATCCTCGACAAGTTTGCAATGCGTGATAAACCACCATATGACGGGGACCAACTCAGCTGCCAACGCTTCCTTCACCGTCTCGTCTGGGCGCCGGCAAGAAAATTACGCGGCATCACAGAGACCAATCAGAAGGAAACGATACGGCACAGGCCACACCAGGCAGGCGGCGACGTCGAGTATGCGGTAATGATGCGTGATTTGCGATAATTGCCGTATTGATACGGGGAAAATTACGGGAGTGTAGGATAGAGTTGACATGGGTGAATATACATCAGAATTTCGGTCACAGGTGACAGTATTTATAGACGCGTACCTTCATCCATAGCAAGGCCGTTGAGTAGGGGCAAAACATACTCTACGGCTTCTGCTGGGGTAATCACGTCCATGTCTTCTTCAGACTCATTTGCATGGTCAGATGACTCGACGTGTGCGGAATTGCGAAAGGCAGAGCGCAGATAGCTGGGCAACGCGTGGGCGATGAACACACGCTGAAAGCTGGCACGACTCCGTGAGAACAAATAAATCTTCTCCAGCGTGTTCAAACCCTCAGAGTCGAACTCTGCAAAGTCCAAGTTCATAGGTGTATCATTCGCGTTTGATGGCATTTCCTCGCTGAGATCGAGGGTAGACGTTGAGCCTTGAGCGGGAGGACTGGGCGAGTACTCTGCCTGAGGTGTGGATGTTGAAGCCGGGATGTCGGGCGGTGGAGAGAGCACGCCATGCACAAACGGGTTGCCGGGGTGATGTGGGGGCGGCACCGATATGCGTAAGCTGATTGCGTTCGCGTCAGGACTGTCTGGCCGTTGGGCTCCAGGACTGGTGGGCTCTGGAGAGAGCATCGCATTGGCCGCTGACGCCTCCACGTACGCCAGCGACGGAGACGGCGGCGGCAGACCCTCCAGCTCATCGAACGGGTTAGCAGATCTGTACTGCGGCGAGCCATAGAGGCCTGAGCCTGCCTGTTGCGAGGCCGGTTCAAACGGATTATGGCGCTGCACCGGAGGAGACGACCTAGCTTGTGCTTGTGACGATGGCGCGCTAGACTCACGATACAGCGGCGAGAGCGAGCCGATATTCAGGTGCGGTGAGGTGACACCTAGGCCTACGACATGAGGCACGTAGTGTCGCGCTTCACGCAATGGAGGGTCAGACAGAATATCAGACGTCAGCGGCGGGGAGGCGGGTGGCAGGGGCTCAGACTGCACCGAGAGAGGGCTCTGAGGCGGCGAAGGGTCCGGCTCCGGAGACTGCGCTGGAGAGGACGAGGAGGTCGAAGGCGTTGTGGAAGACGCGGGTTGTTCCGTGTACATGAACTGCCGAGGGAATAGAAGTGACAGCAAGATTCCCATGTATTGACTGGGGAAGGTTTAGCGGGTCGTGCAGCGGGGCGCGAGAGGAGGAGAATATAAATAAGAGACGTACGCAGGGCGGAAAGCGGGGGCTTGTGCACTGGGGAGGAATGGAGGGTGATGGGACGGAGAAAAGACAGCCGTTCTCGATGGCACGGGTTTAAGTTGCGGTTTTGGAAGGGTGGCTGTCTGAGTTATGACGCAACGCAGAGAGGCAGGTAGCGCGTATGCAAGAGACAATGCGGCCTGAGAGCAGAGGACATAAAGTCTGTGTAAAAGTAAGTGCGGGCAAGAAAGCTAGGATACAGACGGGGAGGACGAGGAAGACGAGTGGGAGAGCAAACACGGCCTGGCTGGAGTACGAGAAAGGGGAATCTTAGCGGGGGGTCTCTGAAGTAGAGTAACGGTAGGAACACGCTGTGCACGCTGTGCCGGGGTGTGTGTCGTCTCAGATGTGCTTGCAGACGAGCAGGACGTTGACGACGGCGCGGAGGGTGTCGGGAAGGAGATGGTCGTCGGGGAAGAAGCGGACTGAAGAGGAAAAGGGCGGGGGCGGTGGCGGGCTCAAGACGTTGACTGTTGTTTTGTCGTCGGGGGCAAATATGATGGAAATAAAGAAATGTGTGTTTTGGACGAGAAAGGGAATACGACGAGGGAAAAGGGAGGAAGGACGAGAAATCAAAAGAATAGCATCATCAACAGCAAAACATATTCAAAACAAACACACAAACAATCAACGACGTCATCCGCTGCCATATCCGGACACCTTCCCTGCGCGCGGATCATCGGCAACCCCGCGAAATGCGTTCCTCCACACGACGTCATAACTCACGTGCCTGTTCCTGGCGGGCACGCCCCTCGAATATTAAATATGCTCCTCTAACGGCCTCCGATAAGCCATAGCGTGTGTGTTATATATATAATTACAGAGCGAGTCGTGGGTGCCATCCACCCACCGCGCTCGTCGAGAGGTCGCCTCTCCTCCTCGCGTCGCCTCACAACTGCCCCCGCACCACCTTGTCCAGATTCTCCGCAAAGTACCGCACGTTGTGACTGTTCAGCCCCGCCATCGAGATGCGCCCGTTCTGCGTCAGGTAGATGTGCGCCTTCTCCGTCAGCGCCTGGCTCTGCGCCGGGCTGATCCCGGTAAAGCTGGCACAAAGCGAAACACACGCAGGTCAGCACCAGTCAGCACTCGTCATCCCCGCGCAAGATGTCTATCCCATGTCCTCCCCCATCCCATTCAAGTCTAATCAAACGACAGCGACAGCGCCCGGAACCTCCATCCGCGAGACACGCACGCGCACGCAGCCTCCGACACCGGTACTGCTCGCCCGCAATCAATCATACTCCCGTCTCGCCACCGTCATCCGCTTGCGTCGACACAGACACGCCCCACCGGGCTTGAATGCATCACGCCTAGGCCTGGCTCTGCGCACCACTCGGAGACGGGCGATGGACACAGAACAACAGATCGCCACGTAATGAATTCCGATAGCCTCAAGGTCTCCCGCAGGCAGACCTTCTGTTGGCTATCATTCGCACTCCGCCGCCGCCATTCTATCCCAGGCGCCTCCCTCTAGCACAAAGCAAGACAAGCAAAAGAACAATCACAGCAGCCCAACGCACCTGAACATGCCAATCTGGTTCGTGATATGGCCCCATGTGCCCGGCGTCTTCAGCTCGTCGGTGAGCAGCCTGTACAGCTCCCGCCGCATCTCGATAATCCGCCCGGCCATCGTCTTGATGTCCCGTTTCCACTCCTCGAACAGGTCCGGGTCGTTCAGAATCAGCGAAACCTGCACCCACCCAAGCGCACAATCATCGAATCAGTGGGATCAAAGAGATGATCATGGCGCGGAAAGGACGGAAAGGGTCATGCGTGAGCCCAGGCGTGTCTGTGGAGCGAGCAGGAGAAACGCGGTGACTGACCAGACGCGCGCCGTGCGCAGGCGGGTTACTGATCTCGCTCCGGGCGAGCACCGACAGCTGGCTCTTCACGCGAACCGCGGCGTCCGTGGATGGCGGCACGACATGCAGCGCGCCAATCCGCTCACCGTACAGCCCGGCGTTCTTCGCGAAGCTCTACGGAATGGAACAACGCATCTCAGTGTCTGCGGGCGCAGTCGCCGAACGCAGCAGGCGCACCTGGCAGACCAACAGCGGCACGTTCCGTCGCACGAACTCGCGCACAGCCCACGCGTCGTTGTCCAGGTCGCCACTGGCGAAGCCCTGGTACGCGCAGTCGAAGAACACGTAGTGCCCCTTCTTCAGTATCACGTCGCAGATTTCACTCCACTGTGCCCTCGTGGGGTCGACGCCAGTCGGATTATGTGCACACGCGTGGAGGAGCACCACCGAGCGCTCGGGGAGGGTGTCCAAAGTCTCGAGGAACGGTTCGAATGCGAGCCCGATCGTCTTGGGGTCATAATACGGGTATGTGACTGGTTCGATGCCAACATTGCGGAAAATCGCGAAGTGGTTGACTGGTTCGTTGTCGCTTGATCAGTCCGCAGTACTTATATCAACAGGCGTCAGAGAATGGAAGTACGCACTCCATGTAGGAT
Source organism: Phlebia tremellosa (assembly GCA_011032875.1). Lineage (NCBI taxonomy): Eukaryota > Fungi > Basidiomycota > Agaricomycetes > Polyporales > Meruliaceae > Phlebia > Phlebia tremellosa. Next base: position 164,650 of record JAAIFI010000012.1, on the reverse strand, counting down.
CGCTGATGTATGCCTTTTTCTCCCCGTTAAAGTGGTAGAAGCGGCTCAGGAATAGGGCCCCCAGGTGGTTCGCGCCTGTGCCGGATATTGTCTGCACGCTGGTGACGCGTCCTTCTGTGACGGCAGGTGAGTCGGCTCCGAGGATCAGCTTCGCTGCGGCGGAGGTGAAGTCGGGCAGTCCAGTGATCGGGAGGTATTCGTGGTCAAGCGCGGGGTCGTTCAATAAGACGGAGGTAGCCTGCGCCACAACAGCTTAGTGTCACCAAATCGAGAACAACACCGCCAACAACGCACCTTCTTGACAACAGGAAGCACCCAGGGCTTGTTATCGTCATCTCTGTATGCACCGACGCCGAGGTTGACCTTATGCGGGTGAGGGTCCTCCTTGTACGCCGCAGTCAGCTTGAAGATGCTGTCGATCGAACGCCCCAAACGTGTCAGTCTAAGCGGGGGCGAGGCAGTACAATGGCAATGACGCACGCATCGGGCGGGGCGAGGGGAACCTCCTGCCAGGTCTCTGTATGGACAAAGTGAGCTTCGACTCGCTTAGGCGATCGGACGACGGACGCACCTGCGGACACGGTCTCCGACATTGTATAAGTCGATATAAATGGTGATGGTGCGGACAGGTGGCTAGCTAGCTGATCTACTCGGTGCGCCATAGCGTTCGTGGCAGGTTCAAGTCGAGACGAGGGTGCAGGTCGGTACGGGTATGCAGGATGGATCGCAAGGCGGTATCGATGGAACGGGTATAGGTCGTGTTGAGAAGCAGGTACAGTGGGTGTATGCGGTTTTATCAGGAGGCAGCGACGGAACGGAGTGAGTGGGACTGTGCACGCCCGGTACGAGGACGGTGCTCACCGGAAATTGATTACTCCTGTGCGCGAGGGCTGGCGTCGCCTTCAGTGATTCCGCCGGGTACACATGTGATTCTAAACGAGAGCAGCTCACCGATGCAATTGGTGGCGTTCGCGACAGATGACTAACGGTATTATTGATCTATTCTATACGCCATCGTGTCAGGTTGGGATGAGGATGAAGGTTGGGATTGCGGTATCGACAGATTGTGCAGAAGCGCATGTATGGTGGATGTATGCGGTTGTACCGGGAGACAGAGACGGAGAGTAGCCACGAGGTCAGCGTGAGTGCAAGCGTACAAGTGTACGCCAGTGTGCGTAGACGATGCTCACCGAGGTATCTGATACACTCCTGCAATGCACGCAAGTCGCACTAGCCAGTCGCGTCGACGCCTTTAGTGACTCCGCGGGCGCACACGTGATTGCAAACGACCGACTCAGTTTTTCTCAAGATCTCAGGACGGGGATGCCTCGACCTTCGGCTGAGCGCGCTCGACGGGCGACGGCGAGAGGTGCGGTGACGACGGGTGTGTGTCTGTGTGTGCGTATGCGGGTCGGAGGGGGCAGGAGGCGTCGTGGGCGGGTGCACCCTTTTATTCGACCTCTCTCGGCTTGTCGACGCTCGTCCAAGGTCAGCCCAGACTGGGGTGCGGGCGCAAGACGGTTCCTCCATCTGGCTCTCTTTCCTTCCATCGCCGCAATCCTGACTCGAGTCTGCTCGTCCACCTGCTCTCTTAGTTAACGATGGGGATGCGGACTGGAACACCGTCCGCACCGCACCGCTCAAGGGCCGCCGCCGTATCGACGCATGGGGCACGACTTGGCGCGCGCGGGTGTGTGTGTGTGCAATGCGTCCGAACAGGCGTGCTCGCGGCGAATTTGTAGACGGCTGACAAGCACACGGCTGCTGCACGTTCGAGGCACCTGCGAGGCGGATGTTACATTGGACGGAACAGCGGCGATGCTTGATAGGAGGATAAGATAGAAGTCGGATACAGACAGACACACGGTCAGCCGAGCGCAAGGTTAGCGACCGCTGCTGGCGACTCCCGCTGCGGCCTCCTGTTGGCACGCTCATGATGTGCGAGGTCGCCATATTGCAGTCGCGGGCGTAAGAGTAATCAATCCTGTGCCATCTCTCTCATCCTGGCCTATTGAAGCTAGATCACTGCTGCATGTATATTAATACGAACCGCTGCAAGCACGTATATAGAAAGCTACAATACGAGATTAGGTACAGCTCAGGCGCACATGAGGAGACAACAGTGATATGGATTCTACGTAGAAAAGGCCTTATAGTAGGTAGGTAGGAGATATGCGAATACACTAGGATGACAAGATGGAGAGATCAAGGGAGAATGCGAGAAGCCGTAAATAGCGATGTGGTATAAAAGGCGCCTGTGCGTCCGTGGATGTCATGAAAAGGAACGTCGTAAGACGGCGATGAGGATGGCCGGCCTCCATTCACTAGGAATGCGGGGGTGGAAAGAGACGGGCGATCAGGGGAGTGAAGCAGTAGGGGAGGTGTAAAAACAGCAAAGGGGTGAAAGGTGGGGGAGGAGGAAGGGGAGGCAGGCCGGTCATGCTATCGCCATCTTGGCCGCGACCGTCCGCTCGCTCTCGAGCTTCAGCTTGTTCCTCTCGAATGCTTGCTGCCGGCAGCTCTCGAGGTTCTGGCAGTTGTGATGTTCCGGCATACGGTGCTAGAGGAAGAGAAAGAAGGTGAGCCACCCGAATACAAACGAGACGACGGGTTACGTACTGTGCCACAGAACTCCGAGCGACAATGTGGGCACTGCCCAACAAGACGCAGGGCTGCAGAGTTGCAGCGAGAGTCAGACTCCTGAAATTGGCAGCGCTTCTTGGCAGGCATGGTGGGTTGGGTCTTGTGCAACTTAAAGGGTGGATGTGCGCTATAAATGAACCGGGGTCAGGGTCCTGTGGGATCAAACGGAGACGGGGATAAGAGGGCTACTCACGTTGTGTGTTCTGTGGGACTCGACGAGCTGTACTCGAGAGGGAACGAGGTAGGAGAGGAGCGGGTGGGGGTACGGGCTGTGGATGGGAGATACGGATGTGAGGGAGAGGGAGGAGGCCATGCGCGAGCAGAGGCTTATATAGGGCAATGAGTGAGGGACGCGTCAGCTACTGAATATCGCTATCTAGATCTGATCTCCGTCCTCGCGTGGCCGATCTCCGGGTTGTCTCTAGATCTCGTCGCCCCGATTCGGCCTGTCCGAGCTGCCTCCGATATGTCCTCGCTCAAAAGCACGGAGGCAAGCACAGAATAATCATTTCAAGGCCGAGGACTACTCATGACTAGTGCTCAGTTTTTATCAGTCTTGTGACACTCTTGCAGCCTACCCTCGTCTACCCTCGTCTACCCACGACTGCGACCCACCCCGCACTGCCACCCGTCCACAGCAATCTTCCTATCTATGCTCCAGACATCCTGCCCGCGGCTGCATCTGTCTCGTGCCCTTCGTCTAGCTAAATCGAAGCCAGACCTGTCTCAGCTTTTAATTGGCTCAACCTTACACTCCACAACCCGCCGTGCTCGCTTTTCAAATTGCTCTTGCGCTTTTTTTCTTACCAAGAGGGATGAAGATATAGGCTCGCACACTGGCTACCGCAGCAGTCCATGCCGACAAATAAATGTACTAATAACACGCTCGTCTCTCGCACACTGACTCGGACCACCCGGTTGACGACCTCTGCCTGCCGACGGGGGCTATTTGTGCTGCAGTATAACACGACCTTGTCGACGCTTCGGTCAACCTGTCACCGCCACGACAAGAACACGCGACCGCCCGACAAGCCCTGTTGCCACCGCCGTGCAGCAGTAAGTACTTATACAACAACGGGTAGACATCCTGCCATGCTGCTGGTGGCCATCACCTGGTAACATCCCTACGTGGTGGACGAAAGGGTCCGGAAACACGACGGCTCGCCTCCCCGTCAATATTTGACGTTGCACGGTCACCCGACGAAGTCATCTCCCATCGGTCGTCTCGCGGCCCCAGGCTCTCCGCGTCTGCGGCGTCTTCTTGCCATCTTCCTCGACCTCGGACCTTGGGCTGGTGCTCTCAGATGTACAGATGCAATCATCCAGCACTGCTCCCGGGAGCGGGCACAAGAACCACAATCGACACGCCATGATCACGCCTCGCACTATCCGGCATTCTGTTCGACTCACCAGATCAAGCACTCCTGCACCAATCGCAGCCTGCACAGTAACCTACCCGGGCTGCGTGGTAGGACAAGCGCCACGTCACGGACCACGACCACCACACGAGGAGGCCAAAGAAGCCAGAAGGGGGTATCAGCCACGCAGATTAAACCGTAAAGACATCGCCAAGTATATGGTACAGGGACAGCGTAGCTCCAATCCGGTCAGAAATAGAGGGGAGGCGCGCGCGCGATCGGCAGTAGTCCAAGACGAGTGAGTCGAGCGTAACGTGCAAAACGAAGCTAGAGAGTAACATGCTAGTAGAGGAAACAGGAGAGTGGTCCATTCGAAATGTAGGGTAAGATAGAATATATAGATGATGTGCATGCTGCACCCTCGACCCCGTCGTCGCGCCATGCGCACAGCGACAGTGCACGATGCGGGCCCGCCTGTCCAGATGGACCAGAAGTCTAATTCTTCTTGATGTTGTTTGACACAACGACACCGACAATGATACCGATAATGGCAAGGATGATGAGCGTAAGGATAAAGCAGATCCAGCGCTTCTTGCGTGCTGCTCTTGCTGAATCCACAGCCTTCTCTGTATAGTTCAGACTGAACAAACAGTATGATCAGAATCTCGTCATAGTAACTTCGCTGGAAGCCGACGCACCCGACTTCAACGTCCTTCTCGACCGTCGCAGCCGTAGTTTCAATAACATTGATGGTCTCGTCTTGTTGCTCCACGAGTACGCTCATCTAGAATATGCACAATATCAATATCGTATTTCTGATGTCACATTTGTGGATAAGAAAAGAAAGGATTACGCACGTCATTGAACAGCTGAGCTAGCTCAGTTATAGTCCGCTCAATCTTCATGATGTCTTCATGTCGCTCCTGGACTTCGCGGTATGCTGATCGCGCCTCACCTAACCGGTTCGAGCTCATCAACTACACAAAGTAGTCAGTCTCATGGCCACGCAGATTGAAACGCGTGACATACCGCCTGACTGAAAATCTGACCGCCTTGGTCATCATTTACAACCGCCTTGACTTCCTCTGGTGTCGCATCAGGTTTCACTGCAGTCGCCCAAAATGAGCGCGCAAAAACATACAAACTCACGTACACTACGCACCGATCTTGAACTGACGCTCCAATCGCTGCTTGTACTTCGCCCGGTACTGCTGCTCGGCTGTCTGGTAATTTTGGATCGCTTCTATGAACTTTTGCTTCACGAGGCCAGTCTACTCCCACGAGAGATGTAATGTTAGTGCGTAAGACACCGCATCACCTCATACTGCATAGCTACACACCTGCTGCTTCCGAATCTGGCCGTCTCGCCCTGCACCACCCTGCTTCTCCAACGCCTTTATCCGCCGTTTGAGCACGTTGCTGAGGGCGCTCGTGTCTGCAACGAGGTCCTCCAGCTGCTGCATGATGCGTTGGCCGGCGGAATCGTCGGTGTTGTTTAGCGAGCGGTTGTGCAGGTCGGATATCCGCGCAACGTTGTCGTTGTACGTCTTGAGGTCATCTTGGATGGACGATATCTGCACGCAGGGTATGAGAGGCTGGAGGCGTCAACCAATGGATACTGAGAGCACACCTCGCTGTAGAATGCCGACATGCTGTCGCCCGCGAGGTTCGCAGAACTATCCTTGGCTATTGAGTCATAACTGCCGGCGCCGCTGTCTTGTTGAGCGTATGGGTTCGATCGTGCACCACCGGTCGTCTGCATGGGGTATGAATCACTGTAACACAGTCAGACTTCTCATGATGCAGCAGCGACGAGGGTCGCGACGAACGTGCTGGTGTTGTACCCTCCTCCACCCTGTTGAGCCTGTACTCGATACTCGATTAGATATCACCCACAGACCGCAACGGTGGTGCTGCTCACCCTCAAGGCTGCAAGTCTGTCTCTGGCCATGCTTTCAAGTAGTCGTCAAGTTAGTTAGTTTGATGAAGGGGAACGTGGGCGGTCGGTGGTACGGAGACGCAAGAAATAGCAACTGACGACGCAGCAGTCAATGCTGCGGGGGGTACACGGGAATTGTGAGGCGATATAAACGAGTTGGACGTCGGCGAGCACAGGGAGTGGTGGGGGGCAGTGTTGGTAGGTGTGCCACAACACTGGCCGCTTCCGAGAACGTTGATGGCGCTCGCTACTGCGCCTGCCTAAACCGGTAGCCCAGCGCTCAAAAGCGGTGTGCATCTCCATCTCGGCCTCCAGGGCAGTGAGTTTCAGGCGGTATCAGCGGCGCCAAAAATCATGATATTATCGCAGCATTCCACCGAAAAAATGAAGAGGTAACCAGTCCATGGCCATCTATTCTGTACGTTTTGGAGATACACCGTTACGCAATGAGGGCACGGAGGACACTGATCTGCCTCTCAATCATGACTTTACTTGGGCCACCAATCGATTGTCGCCTTTCCACACTCGCCTCGAAGTCGAAGACAGCCGTAACGTCGTCAGAAAACTTGTCACTGAGGCCCTTGTAGTCTTCTAGCGAGAGTTCGTTCAGTTGACATCCTCGCGACTCGGCTAGCGCAACAGCGCGTCCGGAGACGTGATGCGTTTCACGGAAGGGGATCTATAGTTCAAGCCGCTATATCAGTGACTGCGATAGTGACCCGAGCATTTGTGCACTCACTCCTTTGCGAACGAGATAGTCGGCAAGGTCAGTGGCTAGCACGTCCATCGTCAGTGCTTTGCGCATTTTGTCGGCGTGGACCTTGCAACGACAGAGAGATCAGAGAATGACTAAACGGTGGATGCTCGAGCCTCACCTCCATAGTGGCGATAACACCTTCCGCAATTTTGAATGACGCGGAGACGGTGTCAACGGTGTCAAACAGAGGTTCCTTGTCCTCCTGCAAATCTTTGTTGTATGTGGAAGGAAGACCCTTCAATGTCATGAGGAACCCTGCCATCTGCAAGCTGTTTTAGCGTCGGACGTGTATAACAGTCGAAACAAAGCTCACATCGCCGAACACGCGTCCGGACTTTCCTCGAAGCAATTCGAGAGAGTCTGGGTTCTTCTTTTGGGGCATCATACTCGATCCAGTGCTGTGAAAGCGAGTTAACGGTGACCTAACCACGACGAAATTGACAGATGACTTGCCTGTACGCATCACTGAGCGTGACGAAGCCAAACTCCGCAGTTGAGTAGATGATGAAGTCCTCAGCCATCCGACTGACGTGGGTCATAGCCAAACTGGCCCACATCATGAACTCTACGACGAAATCACGGTCGCCGACACCGTACAAGCTGTTCTCCGCGACAGACTGGAAGCCGAGCTCCTTCGCAAGGAAATCGCGGTCTACCACGAAGGGGTTGCCCGCGAGGGCGCCGCAGCCTAAAGGGAGCATAGAAATGCGCGGGACGAGTTGTTGCAAACGCTGCAAGTCTGCGCTGAAGGAGAAGGCGTGCGACAAGAGGAGATGTGACCAGCGAATGGGTTGACCACGCTGTAGATGTCCACCGGTCAATTCCCGACTGTATTCAGAACACGATGTAAACAGACCTGTAAGTGAGTGTACCCTGGAAGAAGGATCTCTTTCTCCTTGTCCGCACGCTCAACCATAACGCGAATCAAATCCTTCAACCCAGCCTCCACATGCTTGACTTCGTCCAGAAGCCACAACCGCATATCTGTGGCGACCTGATCATTGCGAGACCGTCCGGTGTGCAGCTTTCCGCCCAGAGGACCGATTATCTCGCTCAATCGGCGCTCATTTGCGGTGTGGATGTCCTCGTCGTCCGGTTTTACTTGGAACTAAACAGGCGAGCGTTCTAACCGGTTCAATCACCGGATAAATGCAGAAGCACATAGACATACCGTTCCACTCGCCCATTCCTGTTCGACATCTTGCAGACCCTTCACAAGACGCTTTTCCTCATCGGGGGTGAGGATGCCGACCTTTGTCAAGCTTTTGGCGTATGCAATCGACCCCTTGATATCTGCAGCATACATGCGCTGGTCATATCGAAGCGACTGATTGAATTGGTGCATCCTGGAACATATGAATGAATCTCTCTGCAGGTCGTCTTTTTACATCGTCACTTACAGAGGGTCTGTTGACCCGGTGAACCGGCCACCCCATAGTTTTTGTTTCGTTGGTGCAGCAGACATTGAATGTTGAGTTGAGCAAGGACAGAGGGCCGTAGTTCGGAGGAGTCTGCTACAGCTTGAAGTCTGCTATAAAACCGACCGTGACTCCGATCTGATTCCCACGCGTAAATAAGGCGGCTAGCGTACATAGACGCGACGCGTCCCCGCGGGGTCGATTTACGGATTCCATAAGACGTGTTTGTTGGTGACAAATGTTCTATGTACTGCGTAATTTCCGACTAAATAACGAACTGTTCTACATCCGATGACCATCACCATCCATGTATAAGAGTCATCTGCGACGGAGAGAGTTTATGGACAGGAAGACGACATATGCGAAAGACCCTGCAGCCGCGTAAATCAGGACGCGAACTGGGAAGGGACTGACGGTGAGGAATGGGTATGGGACTGTGTGAACAAGCTTGTTCAGTTGAAGGCTTATAGAAGATGCGGGTGCGACTTACAACTGCCGTTGAAGGAGGAGCAATACTCGACCCACCAGCCATACCAGACGCTCGCGATGACCGTTACAATGGCACCACCATACCGAGCATGTTTCCTGGCGTACTTCTTCTCGAACAAGAAGAAGTCCAGCAGCAGGACAGTACCCGGCACAGCGTGAAGTGCTAAGTCGAGATAGAATGGGACTCTAACCAGATCGTCTGACGCCTCAACAGACGATGCCGGATCCAGGTCCTCGGGAGTTTTTGGCCTCAAGATCAAAGATGGAAAGAGGAGCAGTAGACTCCAGTAGATGGTCGATATCACGGCAGCAAGCTGTGTCCGTAACTTGAGTGATGAGTCGTATATACGAATCAAATGTGACGTACTGGCATAGCAATCATGAAAAGAATGCGCTTCAGCCTCCTTATCACTGGGGAGAGAAGCCCGTTAGCTTGACATGTTGCGCGCAACTCTAAGCTACTTACATCCGAAAGACGTAAAGTCGGAGATCAGGCTCAGAGCCATAGTAAGCCAAGCCACGACCAGACTGCAGTATAGGCTCGGTCGTCATCGACAGACCACGGAGACAAGTCCTGCAGGACGTACCCTTGTATGGTCAGGAACTGGAAATGGCCGCCTTTCTGTTTCACGATCCAAGCGTTGTTCGGAAGGTTGTCTAATTCCATCCACGCGTAGGTCATGATGGCTGCTCCTGCTGCATGCAACAGCACTGCGATTACCTTGAGCACTCCCATGGTGGTTGGAGAACAAGAGTATTGGCATGCGTGTACCGCCTAGGAGGGGGTGATGCCGGCATGACGAAGTTCGTGTTTGAAACCAAGGTGAGAGCCGTGCAGCGTCTGTCGCGCAGTGCCCCAAAGCTGCTTCATGTCTGCCCCAAACTTGTCTTCAGACCACTCATTTTCTGACCTTGCTCGACAACTCCTGCGCTGTGTGTGGCTGCTCCTCACAGACTCTCGTTACTTTTCTACTCTAGGATGGCTGGTTGTGCTCGGCGACTCGCTGCTCACAGAGCTCATCGCTCGCTTCGTACCATGTGAGGCCCTTAACATAACTCTTCAGTAAATGACGCTGAACAAGTGTTTGTAGACACAGAGATTGACTGGGAGACATACATCTATCAACTGGAGCTGTATATGAAGGGAGAGCGCGATTATGCGTTGATTGCTGGTCCAACCGGTCCTCTCGTGTGAGCATTTGGTGGCAAAATTCGTACCGGCGGGCTAATTGGCACGCTCTCCGCAGGTATCCAGCAGGCCACCTTTATGTGCATAAACTTTTATATGCACTCACAGACTTAGGAACGAACATCCCAAAAGCTCAACAACTTTACTGCATGCTGTATATTGCCGCCCTATGCATCACTTGCTCCATCTATGGGCGAGCTGGCAATGTGCCTAACTGGATCTTGTTCCTTTTACCTCTCAGCAAACGACTGCACTCCATATACGTGTTACGGCTATTTAACGACTGCTGGGCGGCGGTCGGTGCACAAGCTGCAGTTCTCGCTTTTGCGACCGGGCGGGACACTCTCGCCATCTTGCTTTATAGGTATATATCACCCATCTAGACAACCTTGAGTAGGACTCATGCCCTTTCAGTGCGGCCCTATCCGTGAAGATGTCCGTCCTCCTTTACCTGCCAGGCATACTGGTGGTACTTTTCAAGAGAAATGGACTCCTTGGAACACTTCGTCACATCGCTATCCTACTGTTAAGTCAAGCTGCCATCGGATACCCATTCCTCATCCAGTATCCAAGGTCTTATCTAGCGCACTCTTATGAGTTCACGCGTGTCTTTTTCTACAAATGGACCGTCAACTGGCGTTTCGTCACTGAGGAGACGTTCCTCAGCCCGACTTGGGCAAGGGGGCTCCTGTTCTGCCATCTTGCCACTCTTGTTGCTTTCGGCTGGTTCATGTGGTGTAGACGCGACGGTGGTACTTGGGCTGTCCTCAGCCGGGGCCTTCGTTCACCTAGCAAGCCGGCAACATCTGTTCCGCTATCTGCTGATTGTGCGTATGATCCATGTTCGATAGGTGTTCTCGCTAACCAACCGGGTGTAGATGTTACGACCGTTCTCTTTACCTCCAACTTGATTGGGATACTCTTCGCCAGATCTTTGCATTACCAGTTTTATTCATGGTACGCCCAACAACTGCCCTTCCTGGCATGGAGGACGAGGTACCCTGTGGTACTAAAGTGAGTGTCTTACTGGCCCGGACATACTCAGCGTGATCTCACCATAATGCAGGCTGATGATCCTTCTTGGGATTGAATATGCTTGGAACATATTCCCATCCACAATCTTATCATCGGGTGTCCTCTTCATCTCGAACGCGGTCCTTCTTGCTGGTGTTTTCTTCGGATACCCAGAAGGTAGAGATCAACTTCAACGGTATAAAAGCGAGTAGTGCGCCTGTGTATATTTTGAGGAATACATTGCATCGAGTCCAAATCGAGTCCGGAGATTACATATGTTTTTGAGACGCGACCCGGGCCCAAACTCAAACTGAGATGCTCGCACTCTACTGTGCACGAGTAGACTTTTGCGATCCTGCTTACTAGAATGAACGACTGAAGTCCCCCATTACACAGTTCTGTGAAGACCTGATGTATTGGATCAAATTATCAAACTACTGATCAGCAATCAGGAATCTCTGGTGCTGCATATCCGAGATCGAAAGCCAGTGCGCGTCTACAACTCGACTCTTGACAGACTACCACGACCATATACCCCATGCTTGCAACTTCATAACCCTCCATCTATTCGCGTGACTCAGAGATTAATAGACATGTCTGCTCACCGAGCCACAATCACCTATACGGCACCACCAGCTTTCCTCTCTACAGATCACTGGAAACAGGTGCATGCAGCGCTTCAGTCGCAGCTACCTCTGCGCAACTTGCACTGGAAGTCGGCGACTCGCCCTACCATCCGGACTATACAAGAATTGCATGTGAACTTAGTAGCAGCTGACGCCGTCCGGGATGAGCATACCTCACAGGTTCCGCAAACATTACTGGAGAGGCCCTTACTGAACACCTATGTAGTAGTGTGCGAGGTATGCTTGCATCGTCCTCATTGTCATCTTCATATCCGAAGTTTTGACCAGGATACAGACACCTACAAGAATGCTGTGAAGAAGCAGATCAAGGACTGGCATACGTCGACTGCACAGCGGAAGAATCAAGAATGGCTCATCATTCATATTGTGCGACCAGACAACAAGTCAAACACGGGCAGGATCTTTCAAATGAAGACATCCGTACTAGATAAGATTAGGGCAGATTTCAATGCTGATAGGAGGGATAGGTAAGTCACCTTATTTGTTGCTTGTCTGTCCGTCTAAGTGTCTGTACAGATGCGTGCAGCTTGTGTGGTCATCAGACTACGAAAACCCGACCGCTTGGGCAGAGCTGATAAGCAAGGTCAAGGAAGGAATTCTCTCGGCCTTTGAAACCGCGGTCGCGCAGCGCGAGGAAGAAGTGAGACGGTCGGAGGGACAACGCCAGATGCCTGGCTGGAACTTTTGTACCTATTTCATCCTCAAGGTGCCTCAATGCAGCCAATCTCTCACTAGTATCACACCTGACATCTACCTGGTCAGGAAAGTCTCGCGTCCTCGTTTGAAGGCATGAGTCTATACGAAGAAGCACTTGATACATACGAGGAACTCGAATCTCTCTTCTTCCAAGTCCTGAAAGAGAAGAGTCTGACATGGTTTGGCACTCTGATCACTCCGTCCTCCAAGGACGACTCGACACCCCTGCTCTCTGTCACAAAGAAACCTTACAGGGATCTCATACTGGCAAACTCAATTTCAGTGTTCGATTTTCGCGTTTATCTTCTTGCAAGGCAATGCATACTTCTGAGCAATCTAGGCAGAATAGTTGATATATGTCAGAAGACCGTAGCATTCTTAAGGGCGTTTGGACGACGGCTACGAGAAATCGAGGTCAGTATGTTTATGGTGATTCAGATCATCTACTAACCACTCCAATTTAGGACGAACTCCCGCCATATTTTGTGGAGTCGTGGACCTACTCCTCTGCATTGAACGTTGTAGAGCAGTGCGATTCCTGGGCAAAATCTGCAGATTTCTCGAAGCGAGTAGCTATGAGCTTTAATGCTGTCAAAGGGGAACTCATTGAGCTCGCACGGCACCAGGTGAGTGATATCACATCTTCCTGTATTCGTCATTACGACTCAGAAATGACTAGCTTGACATCCTCGGCATCGAGATGGGTTTTCTACCGTCACAACCGCCATTCTCGAACGCTTTACCACAGAATCGTAGAGGTGGCGAGAAAAAGAATCTAGACAAAATTTCGAGGCAGGATTTGAAAGCTGCATTACAGGATAAGGACGCTTTCTTCGATTTGTACGTCAATTTGACGAATAAGGCCATCGAACTATACGCCAACGCAGGTCGGCGGAAGTTTGCTCTGAGGATGCACGGCAGTCTTGCTGCACTGGACGTGTAAGTTCTCGCGAAGATGTTTTCCCTCATCGTTTTGTTGACCCTAGGTTTCCAGTACTCGAGGTCGCCTTACCAATGCCCTGCAGACATATACATCACTTCCTGCACACTATGCGCCACACGGGTGGACCTCTTTAGAAGCGTTTATGCTTACGAGAGCATTAGACCTTCATGCCGAAGCTGAGAAACCGCAGGATAAAGAGTGGATCTTAGTGCTTCTGGAGTTTCTCAAAGCCTATGTTCAGGATCTGGGAAAGGCGTTACTCATCACGAAAGAGGACCACGTCGCATACACGTCCTCGTTGGTTGATTCCCTGAAGAATAGCGCTCTCGCGCTTCAAGCCGGTACGATTTATTTTTGTGAACAGTATGCATGTTCACGCGCAAAACTGACCATATGTCAGATCTCAATCATCTTGATCATCCTGCAATCACTATCTCTGTACCTGACGGTAATGCAACACTTGCTGGGATTCGGGATGGCGCGTCGATCGATGTACGAGTTGTCAACGCTCTGCCTTGCGTAAGTGTTCATGTCACAACTTTGGTTTGGTGTCTTAGAATGAGTCTATAGGCCATCCCAGCGGACGAAGTAATCGTCGTCATTTCGGGCCGCGAGGGTAATCGCCTGACCTTTTCAGAGCAAATCTCGTCTCTGCCTGCAGGTACAACCAAACTACGATTGTTTTGTCCGGTAAGCGGCCCAAATCTCCTCTCCTCTATGGAATCTGAACAACTTCGCAGTCAGCTACGGCGGGCACGTACTCGTTGCATAGCACTCAAGTTAAGATTGCACGATTGACTTTTCAATGGATGCATGCGTCCCCAATACCCGGCAAGAGTCATAAACCGCCGAGCTTAGTCCGTATTCCGAAAGACGTACGTGCGTTGGATGTTCGTCTGCGCCAGCCTCAGCGAAGTAGGTCTCCTCAACATCATTCTGCTGAGATGCACACTAACATTAGTGTATAGTTGAAGTAGGCGCACCGCCGCGTATTGTGGTAGTCTTGTCTACAGGACGGAATAAAGTTTCGAAGGCGATGCTCCGGCTCTCTGCGCCTTCAGGTGTCCGTTTTCTTTCAGATGAAGTGCGGTTGGAAGGGGATGGTACGTAGTTTTGTTTAGCTCAGCAGAACCGTCGTGTTGACGCTGTAGCAGAAAGCCACAAATTCGAGACGATAGACGGGTCGATTGTTTTCTTTGACGTTGATAAAGGGAGCTCTTTATCGATCTCTGTACCTCATACAGACGCTTCTTCGTATCACGCCATGGTATGTTCACGATAGTCCTTGATTATACACAAGCACTGATCATTTCGCAGAGAGTGGATATCGTCGTAGATTACGTCACAGCTTCTGAGCCAGACATATCAAGGACGATCCGCCTGGCTCGGGTTGTGTTGACTGCATTGCCTCTGTCCGTCAACGTCGAGGACTTCTTCCGAGGTACTAGGTGAATAGTTTCTCCAGCACTTTATCATGCCCTTTCTGTCACTCAGCCCCTTCGAAAGGTTGTTCACGCGGTTCACTCTGTCTACCACTTCTCACCAACACGTCCGCGTAAAATCGATTGATCTTGAATTGGACAATGAAAGCGATAGCGGGGTTGAGATTCGCAAGGGTACGCCAAACAAGCATGGGACTGTGGTGAGCGTCATTTGGGCATATTGAAGCTCGTGAGAGCTTATATCATTGTTCTAGACAATTACTCCCGCACAGCCTGGAAAGTTCCTATTTCAGATTGACTCGAGAAAGGGACAAGGTACCACAGAGTCTTTTGCATTTGTGAATTCAATGACTCAAACATCAGTAGTACGGGATCCTTTGCATCTTCGTTTCACTTATCGGATGTTACGTGAAGGTGAGACTGCAGATGCAGGACTCGTCACTCCATATTCACGAGTCTCATAGAGGTCGAATTATTCATTGAATATGCGGTGAAGCAGATATTATCAGACGATCCGTCAGTGGAAGTAGATTCAGGCCTACTAGTTGGAAAACTGGTGCAGGCCTTAGAAAGTGATGCCTCATGGGTTGAACTCTATGGCATTACTGGAGAGCTCGTTGTGCCTAAACTATCCGATGATAGCGATGAGTTCAGTGACCTCTTATTACAAACTATGGATGTAGGTGTTTTTTCATCAACGCGGGTATTTATTGCTAAACCTGCGCAGATTCTCAAGAGAGGACGACACGACGAAGATAATGATGGCTGGCGCGAGATCGTCATTCCGGTCGATGTACCGCAAGTACATGTAAGCTATGCTTCCATATCTCTAGCTTCGGGGGCTAAAAATGGTATATCAGATACTTGCTGCCGCTCGTTTAGGAATTCTTGCGAACCCTTTCTCCGCAGACAGCTCTTGGGAGAATTTACCACCGCTCTATGCAGGTCAACCCATCTCTGCGACACTTGTTGTGTCGACATCTTTCCACTGGGCACCGACTGAGGACCACGAAATGCAGTCATATCTCATGCGTTTTGACGTAGAGGAAATGACCAAGGACTGGCTCGTAAGCGGGCGGAAACGAGGGGATTTCATCGCCAAAGTGAGCTCTTCAATTTCTCATACTCAACCGTTGCTGATCCTTTGCAGGACGGGCAAACTTTCAGGACACCTATTACTCTGATTGCTCTTCATCATGGCGAGCTCGCTCTACCAAAGGTTGCAGTGACCGCATTGCCGCTACCAGGGGAAAACAGGATGGGATCAATGGTCCCCAGTTGCGAGACGTACCAGATGCATGGAGCAGAAAAAGTGTTGGTGCTTCCTCGGGGCGGTAGGACAACGTTTGTAGTGAGCATGGGAGATGGCGGAGACAGATATTGATTGCTGCACACGTCAGAAGTACTTATGTGTATCCTCAAATAATCTTCTAGTAGTGAAAGGAATAATCACCTGTGTGACATTTTAACACCAAAAGTCACACAGAGGAAGCGTGTGACGACACGCGTCACTTTGAGCGCCGTTAATGGGCGTCCGGCTCAGTCATTGTTGTAGTTGTACCTACTTCTACTGTTATCCACAGTCCCGCTCATATAGCGTAAGGAGGGCGGAAATGTCTGATTTTGACGACTTGTGAGAATCATTTTTGTGCTAGATGGAACTCAATACTGACCTCAAAGCCAGTGAAGCGGAGAGAGAGGCCAACATCGCCAGGAATCGTGCTCTCATCGCACAGCTCGATATCTCCCTTGAAATACCAAAAAAGCCACCTCCGAAACCAAAAGCGAAACCAGTACAACCATCGAAGAGAGTCAAACGCGAAGCTGCGCCTGCTGTACCCCTACGGCAATCGTCTAGACTACGGAGGACAGTCGCCGATCCCAATGAGAGTTCTGCGAAAAAGAGGAAGAGAGAGGTGACCAAACTCTACCGCGTTATGGTGTAATATTTAGATGTTACGTTTTTAGCAAGAAGAGGAGAAATTGAGGGAGAAGTTGGAACAGGAGCGGCTGGAAGAAGAGGAACGTTTACGTGAAGCCAAGAAGCCGCGACACCAAGATCTTGACATGAAGACTTTGATGGAAGACTTGGACGCCGCAGAAGTCACCTCATTAACGTCTACTTTTCGAGAGGTTACGACGTCGGAGAAAGCCAGGCGTGTCGGCAGTCAAGAATCGTTTCAGTATGACGATAAGCAAGAGAAGGCTGCGGTCTCGGAGCTGAGAGAGAGGCTCAAGGGTATGAAGGTCGTCGCAAGGGCGAAAGTCACCCAGGATAGAATCTACAGCGCAGCTTATCATCCAGAACCTACTAAAGATTTGATATTCTTCGGAGGTACTGTGACGCTGGTTGTGCTACGGCGTCGTGATATACTGAACATCAATCTGCAGACAAACATGGTCAATTGGGTATCTGGGATGCTCGGGCTGCGAATGATGAGGCGGATGATGACGAAGACGCCAAGTCTCCCGATACCAAGGAAGACGGTAGATACTGGCGTTTACAGATGCACTGGCCAGCAACATCTAAGTCCTCTATATCAATAATCAAGCTCGACCCTGTCAATTCACATAGTGTACGCAATATCATTTCCTCGCGCGCTCTTGAGCTCGGCCTGACCTTCCCGCGGTAGCTATACACAAGTGCCTATGACTGCACCATACGAAGCCTTGACTTCACATCCGGAGTCTCGCGCGAGGTGTTCTCCACAGACGAAACGCTTATATCTTCCATCGATCTAACGCCGACCGGGAACGAGATGTGGATCAGTGATTCTCTTGGAGGGCTCACTCACCTCGATCTCCGCCAAGACCAGTCCAAGGCTCGTTGGTACCAGCTTTCGGACCAGAAAATTGGGAGCGTGAGCGTGAATCCAGTGAATCCCCACTTTCTTCTCACTGCGTCCAATAGCCGTACGTTGAGGCAAGTACACATCTAACGCTCTTCTGATACCGTTTCGTTCATGCATGCCCACACCTTGGCATATCCAGAGTCTGGGATGCACGAAAGCTCGCAAAGATCGCCGTCCCGGACGATAAACCAGCACCAATCGAAATCAACAGCGAGGACATGGAGGCCTATCTCAATACAAAAGAAGGCAAACCGTGCATGCGTGGGGAATGGCAGCACCACAAGTCCGTGAGCTCGGCGTACTGGGATCCGCACGGCCGCAGGATCGTGAGCACAAGCTATGACGATACCATACGTCGTTAGTCCTGCGAACTGAGTTGTTTTTGGTCACAATGTTGCTAACACAACCGGTCTAGTTTGGGATATTAAACCAAAATTCATGCAGCAAGATGCCCCGTTCCCGACGTTTAGACCGTTAGGGCAGGTTAAACATAATTGCCAGACCGTAAGTACTCCTCCTATGCGACACCCTTGGGCAGAGAACTGATACACCCAACTTGCAGGGGAAATGGCTCACTATTCTCAAAGCTCAGTGGTCACCGAACATCGATGTCTACCCGCACTTCACAGTAGGTATTTTGTCTGGCTGTTGTTCCAGAGATTGATTGAGAATAGATTGGAAACATGAATCACTCCCTTGATATATTCTCCTGCAAGGTACGTTGTTCCTTCACGCAGACAGCCTAATTCTGTATCCTCATGCGCATCAGGGAGAACCTATTGCGACATTATCCGACAAGAACCGGTGTGTTGTTTAACTCCTTTGATGACACTTCAGAACTGATATAGAAATTGTAGTATCACTGCCGTCCAAGCAGTGACATGCTCACACCCTACTCTAGTGGAACGGGCAGCAAGTGGTAATGCCAGTGGAAGATGTGTGCTATGGGCACCCGAAGACGTATAGCTATGAAATCATCTGGACACACGTGGACTTGGTATTGCATGTTCATTCGTCCGCAGCAATTGTGATATCAACACAAGACCCGTAAAGTAGAAACATGGAAAGCTTGTATACATTCCGCTGCGCGTATACATGACGCTCATTAGGATACAAACAGAATAGATATATCATTCAATCTCAGTGGCGGCGAACGAGCCGAACAGGGAAGTTCTCGACACGAAGAGTCATGAATGTCGTTGCGTACATGACACGCGATCTCCACTGCTCTCTTGTCTCACCTTTCTCGAGGATGAGGTCTATTCTCCAGTCGCGCAGTAACCTTGCCAGGAAACACGTCACTTCCGCCAACGCGAACCGTCGTCCGATGCCTGTGTGCAGATATTATCAAGTGATGAGAGTGCGGGATACGGCACACTCACACGAGCGCGGACCGACAGAAAACATCGTCATGTCAGTCTCGCTGGCGTCATACCACCGTTCCAGCCTGTATTCCTCGGGATCGGGGTAGTGGCGTGGGTTGTACTCTACGCGTGACGAAGCCTGTCAGCTTGTCCCAATGTTTCCGGAGATAAGGATGCACGTACGAATACCGACGATATCAACTACGAGTCTCGTACCTTGCTGGACGACAATTTGCTCGTTTGCCTCTGGGCCGACGTTGTTGATAATCGCGTCTTTGTCCACGTCCCGAATCATCATCGACACCGCGGCTAACCCGTCCCAACTATCAATGAGAGGAAAGAACCCGCGTGCGACTCGATAATGTGCTCACGGAACAGTCGAGCGGCTTCCAAGAAAGCAGCTCGGACCTTGAACAGGCGGGAGGAGTTTTGGAAGGTCTGGACGATGATATGAAAGGGGATATGTCATTGTCCCCAATCGAGACAGCTAATGTACGTACAAGGTCCGACACCTCTGGTGCCACTTCCATGATTTGCTGGTAAACTTCCTCCTGGACATCTTGATAGAGAGCTAGGAGACCGATAGCAGCTTCCAGTGTATGTGACGTAGTATCTGTACTGAAGTCATTAGATGTGAATCATTAATGCATGCAGGATTAAAACTTGCCATGCCCTGCGAACAGCATCAAGAAAGTATTTCCTGCCTGGAAAGAGTTAAGCCAATCCACCACCTGAAATCCATACGCGAGACCCACTAATTCATCGTCTGCCATAGCCAACTTTCCTTCTCCTTCACTCGCCTTCATCATGATACTGAAAACATCGTGGGACGTCACATTCTTCTCGTCTCCCCTGCGTACACTCTCGCGCTTTGATTTTATGAGCTTCGTCATGAAACGACCGAGAGAGATGAAGGCCCTTTCTATGTCCTGGATACTATGGAGATATAAGACATACGCTGGATACATTATGAGGGAACATTACCTCTTGATTGGGAGCTTGTACGCCCACCTGGGCAGAAGGAGGCGTGGGATGGAGGCGTGAGACACGATGACAAGTGCCTGAGCAAAACTCATGCCGTCTACAGCGTCCTTTGTGAAGTCCCAAGGCAGACTGTTCCCAAAGCCGCATCTCGATATGACGACTAGAGCCAGCTGGATTGAATCTCAATGGGCGTGATCCTTTTTCTCAAGCAAACGACTTTGCTCTCACCTTCATAGTTAATTCATCGACGACCGGCACGGTTACTTCTTTCTGGTCAGACCAGCCTTCAGTAGCCATCATCTCATCATATATACGAGACGTCTCTTCCCACACAAGTGCATATCTGGCAATGCAAACCAGTCAACGTCGAAGCTGGAACCGGTCTGTCAACCGCTTACGTTGTTGGGTTGAATGCCGGATTCAGGATACGACGATGTCGCTTCCATTCGTCTCCGTCAACAGAGAAAAGATTCGGGCCATATTCCCTGCAAAGAAAGAAACCTTGTTTGTGATTCCGCATGCATGTACTTGAAGAATACTCACGAGACTGGGGCAGAAATTTCTTCGCTCTTGAAAAACTCGGGTCTGAGTGACACAATTTGACGGGCAACTTGAAGTGAGGATGTGCAGATGGTGGGTTGTCCGAATATGTATGGCAGAATAGAGATGGTCTCCGTGTTATATCTTGGATAGACTTTGTGGGAGTCAAGGATGATATTCTAATGACATGATATTTTACTAGGTGGTAGCGGACCTTTATTTCTCCAGCGCCACACCCAGTTCTGCCCTGGGTTGAAGCGCGAAGTGGGCAAGAACGCCCCAAACGGGGTGAAGGGCGTAAAGCAGGAGCGTAGACCAGGCAAATGGTTCACTTTCTAGCAGCGACGGTCAGCTCTATTGGATTCATCGGTGAGAACAGAGCAGACAGAACATACCTGCAGTGCCCTATAATACAGGACCACGCGCGAAACGAGGAAGATTGCAAGAAGAGCACACAACACGGACACGGTAGTACTCATCCTGCAATGCGTGCCCAAGAAAAGAAATCTGGGGTTGGCCCAAGACAAAGAGTCTCTAATCTTATAGCACGCCCACAGTACGCCCACAGGTGTTTCATAGTACACAGTTCACGCAAGACTGCTGACGTCCGCCATAAGTCCCTCGGCACGAGATGAACGTTCGATGGTCTAGATATCGTTCTGGCGATAAAGTTGGCGAACACTGAAACATCGAGTTCAGCTTGATGTCGCAAAATCTGTTGATGCAGACCCTCCAATATCCTGGCTTTTAGAAGAAAGAACAAAAAGCGTCACCTGAGCGATTCGAACACTCGCGTGCAAAGCACAACCGCTGGCAGCTACGAATAGCAGGCGATCCCGTTAACCACTCCGGCAAAGTGACTTTTCGCATGTCTCATGCTATTGGGGTTATCATGTCTTCCAGGAGCCCAGTGCGCTTAGCGCTATTAGCCGTGACCGGTCCGCCCGGCGCCGCCCAGTGTCCGAGGCTCTCGTTCAAGCTTCGAGTCGTTCAATCTTACATGGTGCATGCGACCTGCAGTTGGTATAGACAAGAAAATGGCAAAGAAAGGCAAAGTCCCAAGTACCTCGAAATCAGTTCCAAAGCAGTCCACACCTCAATTTCCAACTCTGTCGCCCAAGGAGTTCATGGACTGTCGTGTGTTACTCGAGGATCAGATCCTTCTAATTGATGTTTGTAGCATGTCCATGTCGAGGTTGGATACAGTAGGCTAAAGGCTCATTACATCAGGAGTTCTTCTCTCCAGAAGAGTGCAAGTCGTTTATACGTTTCATGGAGGGACTTCCACTTGAACTCACCCCTCCTAAGAAGAAGGGTGAAGCTGATCGCGTGAACCGTAAGTATCAGAACTCTCATCGGCAGAAATAATATCTGAAAACCACCCATTCTCGTCAGACCGTGTCTCAGAGACAGCACCTGAATTCGCTAGTCATTTGTTTGCCATTCTGGCACCTCACATTCCCAACTTCCCACGTCCACTTTCTGCGAGGCGGCCGAACGACGCCACCCGTCGAGCGCCGCATTCTCTCAATACCAATATTCGGATGTACAAATATACCACCGGCCAGTACTTCGGTCCCCATTACGACGACAGGGTTCGAGATACTTTGACAGGTGCCAAGTCCGAGTGGACTCTTTTGATCTATTTATCCGGCATACAGGACGGTGTAGAGGGTGGTGAGGTAAGAATGCCCTAAATACCATCTGAGTTGCTGCAGTCTCAAACAATCACGTTCGGCATATATGTATCGCCCCCAACAGACCCTATTCTATAGAGAGCAAAAGGGTAAGCCACGGGAAACCATCAAGGCACCTTTGACACGAGGCACTGCGCTTCTGCACAGGTTCGTCGTCGTTGAGCCACTGTTAAACTCCTTACAAAATCCTTGTAGGCATGGCAATGAATGCCTGCTCCACGAAGGTTCGCCAGTCCTCAAGGGCACCAAATATGTTCTCAGATCGGATTTAATGTTCGTGGAATGAACTACAAATCCTATATATACTCGTTTGAGCACCGTCTGAAATATAATGAATGCAAGAATGCAAACTGACGACACAAAAAGTGATCATCGTCGTCCCTTGTTTCTTTTGTTTGTGGGCATCCCTGCTTCCACTACGTCGTCGTCTCTGTCCCGATCGTCTTTTCCACCTCCTTCTTCTCGTCTCCGCTTCCGCCCATGCCCATGTCCGGCCTTCGCCTGTTCTTTCATTTCGTTCACCGCAACGCGCGAGGCCTCATCTACGCGCTCTCTCAGCAGTGCAATCTCCTCTGCATCCGTCGGCCAGAGTTCCATTTTCTTTCCAAGGACGGCCTCAATCCGCTGTATCAACTCTACGTCGTACTGTGTGACAAACGTGATTGCTTTGCCAGACCGCCCCGCACGCGCCGTTCGTCCAACGCGGTGAATGTAATCTTTTGAATGCGTCGGTATGTCGTAGTTGATCACGACATCAACATCTGGTATATCCAGACCGCTATAAGACCATATTAGATGGTATCACCCACAGTCGGAGAACAGTGACTTGCCGACTCGCAACATCTGTAGCCACTAATACTTTTCTTCCACCGCTCCTGAATTTTCCAAGTGCACCCAGCCGAGCGCTTTGGCTTAATTGTCCGTGAAGAGGGACAGCCGGAAAGCCTAAAGTACGCAAGATGATTGATACCCTACACAAACGCGGCTGTCAGATCGAGCCCAACCAGACGCTTAACCGACGCACCGTTGGGCATCATGCACTGTCCGCGTGAAGATTATTATTGAATTTTGGGCGAGCGAGTTCGCGAGATTTATGAGGTTAACGTCCTTTTGACTTAATGGGACGAACAGATAATACTGAAGCAATGTAGATACGGTTGAGTACCTGTTTCCGATGATGGCGTTAGACCGAAACAGCTGAAGTTGATAAGAGCAAACATACTTTTCAGAGACTTCTACTCGAACCGGATTTGACAAGCTAGCTCGCTGAAGCTTAGCTACTTTTGTGGTCATTGTAGCCGAGAACAGGTACGTTGTGCGTTCCTGTGGTATAACCTTCAGAATTTTATCGATAATAGGACCAAAATCCATGTCCAAGAGACGATCTGCTTCGTCGAGAACCTGCGTGCGTCAGATTCAGTAGATGCACACTTCGAGACATTTCGGAAACGTACGAGGAACTTCAAGCTTCGTAAGCTGAAGCCTTTCGTATTCTCCAGGTGGTCCTGCAATCTTCCGGGAGTAGCGACAATGATGTGAGGTCGCTTTGCTAGAGCGACCGATTGAGACATCATATCGAGACCTCCAACAATCGTCGCGCAGCGAACACCCATTGCCGATCCCAAACTTTCAAACTGTTGCGAGATTTGGTATGCAAGCTCACGAGTGGGCGAGAGGACGCAGGCAAACAGTCCCTTCGGGTCCTCCCACAACTTTTGAAGGATGGGCAGTGCGAACGCAGCTGTCTTTCCTGAACCAGTGGACGCCACGCCAATGATGTCTCGTCCTTGCAAGGCATGTGGGAGAGAGGCAACTTGGATCTCGGTCGGAGACTTGTAGTTGAGTTGTTCGACGGCTTCTAGCAGGGGATCAATGAGTCCAAGAGACTTGAAGGTCGGCACAGGGTCAGCGGTAGGAGCATCAGAAGTAGTAGCTTCCTCTGGTGACGGCATAAGAGAGGCTTATGAAAGAGACTGTGAGGTTTGTTGAGTGAGTACGATGCCTCAAAGTCGGATTGGACAGTAAAGCAGTTTCAGGTGGTGAAGATAGAGCAAGACCTGCAGACGGCGCCAAGCTTTTTCCGCAAATGATGACCGGAAAAGGAAAATAGCGCGCGTCTGACGGGCCGATTATGGACGACGGTCTGCAAGCGAGTCTACAACGGTGTTGACCGCACATTGAATTGTAAGACAGCAGCTGTGTTCATGACCCTCGGTTGCAAACCGTACGTATCTTGTGACAGAAAATCGTTTTTCTTGTTTAAAATTCTCGTGCGCCGTACATTTGAATACAAAACTTTCATGAACGACAGATCAAAATACAAGCCCTGAGGCTGGCAACTAATAATACTAGTATGCCCCTTCTTCGAGAACTCCAGGTAAGAGCCGAGACATATCGGGGCTTACAGCTACCCACAGCCAACGCATACTTATTACGTCGGCAGGGGTTTCCCTTTGTGAATGATCGGGACAAAGGTCCACAGTTGATTCTCGCTGGAACTTTTGCTCTGAAGCAGAATCTGAAACGCACTCAATAAGAACGTTTATGCCGTTAATTTGGCGTTCCATCCACTCACTCCTTGAGTCTCACTATCTTGGGCCGTCCAGAATTCGCTATCATGGGTCTTTGAGATCCTGAAACCCCCAGGTGTATTGTGCCGTTAGTTCTAAGTAAAGCGCGGCACCTTCTTGTACGCGTTCTATCGTACCTGTAGGATTTAGTCGCAAAGTTGGTTGCATGACTGTCGGCCGTGAGATACCACCACATTTCCGATCCATCTGTCTTGACAGCTTCATCCTACAAGATAGTCGTGTCATTAAGAAACAAGTTCGGTAGAATGATGTTGTGTAAAGTTGCCTGACCTTGGCAACAGCGAAGGAGCCTTCGGGCTGAAAGGCTTTGAAAGTAGCCTTCAACTGATTTCCGGAGTGGACGACGTGAATTTCCCACTGTGGATCATACCAATTAGAACCAATATATTTTGTGGAGGAGATAATGTACATGCCTGTTGATTAAGAAACCCGG
Source organism: Phlebia tremellosa (assembly GCA_011032875.1). Classification (NCBI taxonomy): domain Eukaryota; kingdom Fungi; phylum Basidiomycota; class Agaricomycetes; order Polyporales; family Meruliaceae; genus Phlebia; species Phlebia tremellosa. Next base: position 139,654 of record JAAIFI010000012.1, on the reverse strand, counting down.
GCGAGGGGAGATTCTTGTTCTGACCAATGACAACAGTAGTCGGGGGTTTTGCCTCATAGACGTCGGCGACACGCGTGGTGCCGTTGTTTAGAATATATGCGTTGAACTTGGGGGGTAACACAGACATGATGATCGCGCAGGGTGACTTCAATGTCACGAGAGAGCAGTATGGTAGGGTTTCGAGCTACATTCACTCTCATCTGTGAACATATATACCTTCCAGATATTTTAGCTAGGCCCATTCATGTCCATTCCTAGCTGGTGGCGCAATGACATGATGCACTTATGATGCATGATCACCTAGGCCCGGTGAAAGTTGGGCTCCGAGTGTGGATGCATGGTCTCTGAGAACTTGATATTGTGTCTCGGCCGTATATCGTTACTCAATGCAGCGTATATGTATCACGGTGCTTCGTTGAATGTCAGACGTTCCATTCTACACTCACGATGAACTATTTTTTTGCAACAGCAATGTTGAGCAACACGGTCAGATGATGATCTATGATAGTATGGACGTACTTCCATTCGCCACTTATCCATACCGCAATGATGAGCTGTTAGCTGGGAAATCATGGCTCCCAGGGGCTACCAGCCGGGCCTCCAACTCCAGCGGTGAGAAACACTGCGTCCCCGCTATCATTGATATAAAAACAGTCCTCCAGCCTCACACCAACCTGGATGAATTGTTCAAAGAACGGAATAGAAGGACTGTCGAGATTCCACGGACCTTTCCTTCGATATAGACGCCTGGCTCATCGGAAAATGCTTGACCGGTGAGTATGACATCATCTGAACCTCCTCTGAGGTAGGGCGATTCGTGTACTTCAAGGCCGATTCCTAAGAGACGAAATTTGTATTAGAATCAGAATGTCCCTTGACATCGCCATTATATCGCCATAAAACAACGCACCATGACCCAGACGATGTGTGAAGTACTTGCCATACCCCGCTGCGTGGATGACACGGCGTGCCGCGTGATCGACCTCTGCCGTTATCGTGCCATTTCGTGCTGTGTTGATGGCGGCTGCCTGCGCGTCGTACACAAGGTCCCAGATATCGATATGGTCCAGAGGAATTTCAGAATCGGGAAGGGCGAAAGTCTACTCAGGTATCAGCAAAATGGTTATTTTGTTTTTTCGAAAGACGTACTCTTGTCACATCGCTGTGATAGCCGTGAAGAGCACCTCCGCAATCAATCAACACGAAGTCATCCTTCTTAAGTTCGCGATCTGTTCCACTCCCGTGCGGAAGCGCGCCGTTCGCTTTGAACTCATTGTCAGAGTCGTACCAACGCAGGATGCAAAGGGCAAAAAGGGAAACTTACGACCGAATAGCGTGATGGAGTCCGTAGCCTGTAAACCGGCCGCTGTAAGGGCCTCTCGCACAAGGCTACGCGCTTCCGATTCTCGCATGCCTATGTACATCTTGTTGCGAGCAGCTCTGATGGAGAGCACAGTAACCTAAGATGTACACTAGATATGTCAGGAGCGAAAGATCATGACTGTGTGACGTACTTCGTTGACACACTTCATAATCGCTAGCTCTTCCTCGCTCTTCCTTTCTCTAAGCCGTCTGATCTCAACAGGCGCAATCGCGACTTGACTTCCAGCTGCGGCGCGCTGCAGTCCGTCTACAACAAATTGTCTCATACTACCATCCACATAAATAACGCCGTCCCCCTGCTTCAGCGCAGGTATAGCAGATACCGCAACCTCGTAGGGATCAACATCTTCGGGCCATTCGGGGTACCCAATATCTTCGTCGCTTGGTACGGGGAGGAGACGGGCACGTGTCGCCTCAAAGGTTGGCGTAAGAATCGATATATTACCCTTCACGGTGCCGCTTTCCAGTGCAGGCGTTACAATCAAGAGCAAGGGACGCTCTGAGAGATGCCAATGAGAGCCAGACAGATTGGCGTAAAAAGCAGCGTTGGCTCCTGGCTCCGCTATGTAAGCCGATGCACCGAGTGAGTGCAGAGTCTGTGCTAGTTCATCCTGACGCGCGATGTATGATTTCGTGGGTATAGGCTTGATATGTTCACAATGAGAAGATAAATGCGCGAAGTCAGAGTCCGAATCAGTGTCAGATAGGTTCGGCGCTGTCCAGAGACGAATGGTGGATAGAGCGAGTGTTAGGGCAAACACGATAAGCCATAACTGCAGACAAAAGCGCGTGAGGTAGAAGATATGGTATGTAGTACTGCAGCTCACGATTGGGCCTACGCCACGCAATTTCGAGGATCGTCTAGATATCAGTGGCCGAGTTTCTGTAGTGTCTGGTTTCTCGTAAGCCATAGTCCTGAGGCCTCTCGCTGTCGACAGCGACGAGTAGCCTGATTGTGTCGATGGGAGAAATGGCTCATGATACGAGACGCTGGCGAATCATTATCACGCGCACGGTCACTAGTGTGACTGGCGTGACTGACGACTTCACGCCGTCCTTGACTATCCCCTCTCCAGTCTGACTAGTCCAACACCTTCTCTTCGGTAAAGTGGCGTTGTCCAATACGACGACCACAAAGCACCACAATATATTTGAATATATCTGGATCTCCAGCACGTCCCATAACTGAACTCCTCGATGAACTCCGAAGACACAGATACACTCCTAGCTTTGGTTTCAAGTCTGCTTCATCACGATAAACACGACCAATCTACTATCCTAGATGCATTGGTACAGTCCGACGGCAATGTCGAAAGTGCAGCGCGTCTTCTAAACTCTGGGAAGCATGCACAACGTGCTGCTAGTACGCGGAGCAACAAGAAAGTGCCAAAAGTTGGACTTGATAGCTGGCTCAAACAAGCTGGCCCGTCTGACGCGTCGACTAGCTCTGCGATTTCACGCGTTACCAAACGTTCCCGGTCACATTCGCCCATCGAGTCTTTGCGTTCTCGATCTCCTGAGCCTTACGAAAAGACTTCCAGCAAGAAACCAAAATCTACTGCAGGCCCCACCTCGAGTCCTATGAAAGGAAAACCCGTGACGAACGAGCAGTTTATGGCCATTCTCCGCCCACCAAACTCGACTGATGCGAGGAAAGCGGGTCCACCGAAGTATGCACCCTTGACTCTCACAACTCCCGAACAAGTAGCACAACATACGCCATGTACTTTGCATACATCTGTCCTTCCCCAAGAACTAGCCTGTCGGTGGGTCATAACTGTCGTCTGCATGCCCCTATCTTATGCATCTATTGTTAGCTTGTTTTACACGATGCTAGATGAGAGCGAATCGTGGCAACGCAACAAGTGGTGGCTCTTTGACCGAGTGGTAGAGAGCCCTCACCGCACGTCCTTCTTCGTACGACGTGGTCTTCTTCAAGCAGATGGCTTCAACGAGGAGGATATGCACGAGGCTGCACAATATTGGTGAGCTGGCTTGCCTCGCCCCGAGTTCTAGGTCAGTCACGTCGGGAATTTGATCAGGTACAACGGTCGTAAGACAGATCCTCCAGGCCCCTTTCCAAGTGCGATGGAAGAAGCATGCGAGTATATTGAACGAGTCGTCAATAGAGAGATGCATAAACGCACACGCTTCCCTCTGGAATGGGGCGGGGACCCTGCCACTATCAGTCCCGATCATGACGCCGATAACATCAAAAGGGAGGAACGGATTATATGGCACGCAAATGTTGCTGCATCGAATCGCTACGAGGGTTCACAAGAGGGTGTGGGATTCCATTCAGACCAACTGACCTATTTGGGACCATATCCAACTATCGCGAGTCTCAGTCTTGGTGCGTCTGTCATTGTGACTAGCAATGCTCTTGGTTGATTCAGCCATCACAAACGTAGGTACTACAAGAGTGTTCCGTCTGCGCGAGGTCATACCCACCGACGAGAAGGAGAAACGGAGTGCACGAACGTACAACATTCCCCTGGCCCATAACTCTGTGAGTGGTCTTGAAATTCGGCAGGTTGGTTTCTGAACGAGTTCTTTCGTAGCTGGCTATTATGCATGCATCCTGCCAAGAGACGTTCAAGCACTCGATTCCTCCGCAGCGTGTGATAGATCCCTTCCGTCCTCCGTTTCCTCACCCTCGAACTGTAAACGCTGAATCCGTAGAAGGAGCATCAGTTGCGCGAGACATCCCCTCATCAAATGCTCGCATAAACATCACTTTTCGCTTCTTCCGGCCAGACTTTCGCTCCTCGACAACACCACGATGCAAATGCGGGGTGCCCTGTATTCTCAGGCCAGATATGAAGAATCGATACCCAGCGACCGGTGAGGGCGATAGGGTATCAGACAATGGGAAACGTGACATTGTGGCAAAGTATTGGTGGACCTGCTACGCAGGCGCACAGAATGATGGGAAAGGTTGTGACTTCTGGAAAGTGATGGATGCAAAAGCAGAAGGCAGAGGTCCTTTTGCAGGAGACTCGTAGGCACGTTCTACAGCACATACTAAATATGGAATAGCACTCGATCGATCGATCTAGATTCTGCGTGACCTTTGATGGGAGATCTTCAGATTTTATGACTACACTTCACATGCGCCTTCGCCGAAACCTTCAATAGCCTCTCAGTTCTCACAATCCTCTCTTTACTCACACCCACCACTGACGAGATGGCTGCACGAGTTGCAAACGTTGAGCGCAAGACAGGTGAAACCCAAATATCTGTATCTATCAACCTAGACTGCCAACCCGGCTCGGGTAATGCGCAAGAGATCAGCGTTTCGACTGGTATCGGGTTCCTCGACCATGTACGGTTATCGTCATCATATATCCTTGAAATGTGTACTGATACATGCATATGATTATGCATAGATGTATACTGCGCTCGCCAAGCACTCAGGCATGTCGTTGACGATGAAGTGCCAGGGCGATCTCTGGATAGACGACCACCACACTGCAGATATGTACCCCAACCGCTAGCTACGCGCATTCCATTTCGGAGGAAGCTTACTTGCACCGTACTCTACAGGACAGCGCTATCGCTCTTGGAACCGCGTTCAAACAAGCATTGGGTGAAGTAAAGGGTATCCGGAGATACGGTACTGGCTTCGCCCCGCTTGACGAGGTGCGCTCTCACATGCTTTCGATGGACCTCGAGTAATAACCGTTTGCTATTGTGTCCTGATAGGCACTTTCGCGCGCCGTCATCGACATCTGTTCGCGCCCATACTGCGTCACCGACCTCGGTATCAAGCGTGAGAAGATAGGAGACCTTTCGACCGAAATGTTCCCTCACATATTCTACTCGTTCGCGATGGCTTCGGGAGTGACATTGCACGTCGATGTTCTGCGTGGCGAGAATGACCACCACAGGTGTGTTCTCGATCATGCCCTGTGGAATATCATTTAGAGACTTAACTCATGTACAGAGCGGAATCAGCCTTCAAGGCACTTGCGCTTGCCATAAAAGAGGCTATTCAGAGGACAGGAGGTGATGATGTACCAAGTACCAAGGGAGTGCTATAACACAACCAATGTGCTTTGTCCAAATAACATGAACCGCTTGCTGTTTCGACGCATGAATATTCCACGACATGGGATATATTGATATAGATACAGTATGATAGGCACAAAATCCATACAAACGAAATCCACTATTATCGTGAAGGTTCGTAAAGCAACCGAGGAGACAAAACGTCATATGTCTCGTGGCTCGCACATAGTTTCAAGAAATACCTTGAGGTCGTCCTTATTGATCTCGATGACACTTGTGTCAAACGAGCCATGCCTCGTGCGGGCGTTACACCGTTCTTTCGCGTCGAGAAACGCCAAACCGAACTCACTATAGGTAAAGAGTATCAGTAAGGAATCAAGAAGGCCCTTGGCTGAGGCGACTCACTTCTTCCGCACCTCGCCAAAGTCGAGCGCAGCGGTAACACCAACGACAATGTACGTCCCTGCCTTCTCATTCAGGCAAGCGACGAGGAATGGCAGGCTTTTCCGCTTGCTCCGTGCGCTTGCAGCATTCGTGCCCGGCAACCGGTCGCGCAATGCTTCTACGAGCCACAGCGCAAGACGCGATAGAACGCCGGGGTGCGCGAACAACGCGAGGTCCGGACCTTGCGTGAGCACGACGACGCGGTGGCCTCTCAGAGTGCGAATGTCGTGCTTGTCGATAATAGACGAGCCCTGGCGGATGATCGCTTGATGAAGGGACATCGCCAGACTGAGTGATCGGCGTAATTGCACGATACTACCAAGGCAGACATTGTCACTCTCACATTTGCCGTCAACCAGAAACGAGAACACTCACTCGGTAAGCGCGTCGTACGCTGTCCAGAAGTTCCGCACCCACCATTGCACCTCTTCTTCATCCTCCTCTATCTCTTCCCCGGTCGCCCTTCCCTTCCCTTTTGCCGAATCGCCGACCCCCGCAAATAGCACCCCTCGGTTCTCCTTATCGTCCTCCCTGCCTCCCGCTTCCCACAACTTCCCGCCACCGAACCACTCTCCGCCATTACGCGCGCCTTCCACCTCCACCTCCATACGTATGCCGCCTGCGACATCGAGCAGGGCGGAAACGGCCTCTACGGCGTCGCCCGCTGAGAGAGGTGGAGAGAGATAACCGTAGCACCGCGTGAAAGAGGGGTAGGTGAGCTCGACGAGTCCATATTCTGGTGCTATTTGCTCCAGTTTGTTTCGGAGGGAGAGCTTGAGGTCTTTAGCCATGTGGCTGTACGGCTGTTGTGTCTCGAGAACAGAAAATCTGTTGCATATGTCGTCATTAGGTCATCTACAAAAGAACGATGTTAGACTTACCCCATCTTGGCCAATAAACCTGTTAATCGTTTTCTTCCCTTCTCTTTCCATATACCGAGCTTGCCCGCTACGTAGCTTGAGTGATACATTGCATCGTACAGATTCCAATGTCTGAACATCATGAATCGCAGTTCGTCCACGGTGTATAGTGAACGGTCGTCTGGATTCTGTGCCTTGAAATCGTAGTCATTTGCAAAGGATGCAGGTGGTGGCGGGTTAAGTCGGGCGACCTCGTCGTGATAGATAGAGTGGAACTTGTCGTATTCCACGCGCGAGATGCGCGATGTAGTATACTGGAAAGTCAATCCGAGTATCGCTAACCTATGGAACGATTGTGTTATGAAGGGAGTCTTGACGATGGATAGGAAAGACATACCATAACAAATCGTTGTCCGCACGTTCCAGCACGGTAGCCAAGACGTAAATGGTTCCTGAAGAGCTTTGACCATGCCATGTTCCGGACATGTAATGCTTCTCTAACCGTGCGGCATAACGCTCTCGTTCTTCTCTTGAGGCGCGATGCTGGTGCACCCCGTCAGTCGAGTAATCCAGAAGGGGCTCGGTGTGATTGTTCACTCACCTCCACCTTCCTCCGTTTCTTCGGAGTGCCATTCGAGCCTATAGATCGCCGCTTGCCCGATGAACTGCCCTCTTCATAATCATCCTCTTCGTCCTCGTCTCTGTCCGACTCCAGATCAGATTCTTCGTCAGAGTCGGGCTCTGGTTCAAACTAATAACCGAGAACGATGAAGGACATGTCTTGCAGATAAATATCGACGTACTGTGAGAACCTCCCAAGCTTTCTTCTCGTCTTGCATCTGTTCCGCTCCACCGTCATCCCAAATCACGATCCGTTCTCCAGCCTCTCCTCCACCGAATAAGCTAGACAGATTCTGTGGTCTTGAAGAATCGATTACGTGCACCGTCAAGTTTTGGTCGAATTCTCCAAACCACTCGGGGGATGGTAGATCCAGAATCGCGCCCATATTCATGAGAATGAGAGTATGTAGCTGAGCTGGTGCTCAGTATGCCACGTACGGCTCAGAAAAAATGTATGACACGTACATCGGAGTACGTTGATAGCTCATCGCGCATTCTTTCAAGTTCAGCGTGCCCTGAGACAGGTATGATGCGATATAACACGTCGTCTTGTTTGAGCAGGTCGGCTAGCATGCGAGCAGCACAAAGCGCGTCCACGTCAGGAGCAACGAGCATAACGACTGATGCACCCGTTGTCATGGGCGAACGTCGATGTTTCGCGAGGATGTTGGTGTAAGCTTCGGCATAGGATGGTCGTGATGCAGAAGCAAGGTGTGGTGGAGGTAGGTAAACCATCGTCGGGGCTGCCTTCTATGCCGAGTAGAGGTTTGTCGGAGACGCCAGAGACAACAAGGAAGAGCGAGGAGAATTAAATTATGTCTATTAGATACAAGAGAGGGGACTCCCCAGGAACTTGAAGGGAGGATGAGGAAGAGCAGCAACACAACGCAAGACTCTGCGCGTGATCCAAACGCGTACCCGTAAGCGCACGTGGCCGACGCGCCTGTGGCTGATGATAGACTTATCAGAAGTTATCCTCTCCATATCAGGCGATCGTAAGAGGTTAAGCAATCCATATTATTGTGGTACCTAAAACCAGCTCGACCGCTCCCTAACATCCCTCCTCTTGCCCCGGATTCCCCACACTCCCCAGTTGGTTTTCACCATGACACGAGGGTCAAAGTCTGCGACCTCCCACTTCTCACTTCCGAATGAGTTTGGCCCTGGTGTGATGACCCAATCAAACTCTCCCGCAACCTCCGGTGCCGTCGAAAGAGATTTCACGTCTCGTTCTACGTCTGCCGGAGAGAATCCCGTCACGAAAATAGGACACTTGGTCGAAAGTAGGGTAGGAATTATAGGGCCCCATTCTGTAGGTGAGGCGATCTGCAAAAGCGGCTCCCCCGTCTCCTCATTCGTGCTCTTGGGTGAGGGGAAACCGAACCCAGGCGAGAACAAGAAGAAGCAGTCGGTGTAGGGATCGAAAGTTTCTTGGAATTGTGCATGAACTTCGCTGTAGTTCGCCTGCATGCCAGTGATCGTTAACTGAGGTGTATAAGGAACAGTATAAGAGGGCACGCCAAATTGCTGGATGGAGTCTCTAGTACGCTTCAAGCGAACGATGGGTGCGGGAGTTGGAGGCTCGTATACGTTAGGAAGATAGACAGGTTTCTCTTCTTCCTTTTTGGCCACCTCTTTGGTTTCCGTAGCAGAGGCAGTCTCCCCGGGTGTAGTTTGACTCTCTTCGGAGGGAGTTGTTGAGGCTGTCGATCCCGGGACATTCTTCGCTGTCGGTTTCTTGTCCCAATCTGCTGGTCTGGGGAGTGATACCTGAGGTCCAATGAAATACAGATGGAAAAGCGCCGAGGGGAACAGCATACAAAGCTGTTCCCAAACGTGAGGCGGCAAAGAAGATTCAGCTCGTGCACCCAGTATGAATATTCGCATTTGAGGCTTGGTAGCTGCCTGTTCTTCGGTCTCAGGAGTCCCCGGAGGAACGTGCAGCGTCATACGTAAAGCTTACGAACATGTTTCGATGTAAGTGTCGCGTTCTATGAAGACTCAGATACACTCACCTGCTAACGACCGACTACCCTCCGGAGTAAGACGCTGATTGCTCGTCATCAAATAACTGTGCTGGTGAAGTACGGAACCAATGGTTATGGGATACGTCAAAAGCTTGCTAGCATGTCTCCTGGAACGTTCCGTGTCCATAGATGGGTATCCTCGCGTGTACCAGAACAAGTCCCAATTCGCGAACGAGATGGCAGCTTCCGTGTCCTGTGGTCCTATTGTGGGAGACCATGTGAGACGCGATAAGGCTGAAGTATTGACTATACACACCAGGCAACTCAAACTCTCTCAGTCTCCTCCCGCTTCTGAGATCATGCTCGTCCTCGTTGACTTCCCTCAGCCGCCCGCAATACTTGCTATGCTCTTCGTCTTCCCTCCAGTGCTCTTCGGAGCAATGAGTCGGCCACCCACAATCTGGGCACTCAAAACTAACCGCCTTGGGTTGTCCTTGCGCGTACGCGTGAGGGTGCATCCCACCATGATTGTGGTGAGCGGCCGCACAGACCGGACAGGGTGCCAACTTCTGAATGGCTTCACCCCGCGCTTTTATTGCAGGAAAAGGAGACTTGGAAAAGGGATGGAAGAGATTGTCCTCCGTCAAGATAGGCTCCGGCGGTTTTGGAACGTCGACTTTTGATTTTGGTTTCTTGAACCAAGAGAAGAGGGTTCGCGTGGGGAGATACTGAGAATTACTACGAGGTGCATAGCGACACGACGTTAGGCGAGTGGCCCGACGAGATATGAGGCCCGCAGAGCGTTGTATGGGCAGAGAAAGGGCCATGCGAGCTCGCCGTGAAGCGGATTCGCGAGACACCAGTCAACAGCAGAAGACGCCCGCCCCTTGCTTAATGCAGATCTCAGATCCGACACACGCAAACACGCACGAGTTCGGCATTCCATTCGTTTACAATTTCCGAATATCACTTTGCATGACTTGGAAACACACACTCACGTTCAATTCGTATTGAACTTGTCGCAGAGCCCTCTTCAGTCTTCCCCGAAATGCTCCGGAACGTCAGACCATTACTCAGTCAGTCTCGTGCAACCATCACAGGCACCCTGCGCTCCCCAAAATACAGCTCAAATCTGTGTCGAAGCTACGCCCATTCCCGCTTCTCTGAACGCAGACCAGGGAGCAGCAGATCACGCGACAGGCCTGAACGTCTATCGCCTCGTCCAAGAGGGCCATCTGAGTCTAACGAGAACCCGGTAGAGGGCGAAGGCAGCTGGCACGACGTCAAGCTCGGTCCGTTCACCTTTCGGGTCTGGCAGAACAGCCAAACATTCACGCCAGGAGAACAGGCACCGTTTGAACAGAAGACCAGAGACACCTTTGCGGAACAACCGCGCTCATCTCAACCGGAGCAGGAAGATTCTCCCTTATGGCAAACGAGCCAACGACCACCTGCGAGCGATCCGGAAGATGGCCTCAACCGACTACTGATGAATAATGACCTACTGATTGTGACGAGGTATGCGCAATGCGTTGTACTGCGCTACGGTCTCTAAAGCGCTTCCTTAGGCAACTTGAGATGCTGAATATCTTCGCCGGCTTCGAGCAATCGAACAAATATGTCATCTGTGAGGGTTCCATATACTCTATGCTGCCTCTAATCTCAATTTTGCTGACAAAATATGCAGCCAACGAGAACGAGGAAGTTCTTGGTTATATCGCTGAAGAGCCACGAGGTATGCTAGCTATGTTCGCGCGACAACTCTTCCGTACGCACCGACCTTTCCGTGCACTGGTCATGGATAGTGCCGGTTCGCCAATTCTCTGGGTGGGTCAAATCTGCGTATGAAAGTTCAAGGGTCCTCGATGACGATCTGCTTCTAAGGGCAGCTCCGAAGGCCGTTCGCGTGGATCAACTCTCGCATGTTTGTCCAAAGACTCAAAGAATACCGCGAGTACACCCCGACCGGTGAGCCCGTGTTAGATACCTTTGCAGAGGTCCAGCAACGTTGGCACCTCTGGCGGAGGCGCTACGATCTATTCTTGAGGCAGGTTTTTTTATACCTTGTATTCCCTGATTCTTACGACCAACCCTCCGGACCTGTTTCACAGAGACAAATCCCATCGCATACTCTCTGTGGCATCAGAAGCCCAGCCTGAGCCAGCCCTCGAACCAGAATCGTTTCGTCAATTTGCAAAAATCGACCAGGGTTTTCTTGCATGGCATTTCACACTGTTAGGTGCGCGTGGGGAGGAAATCGCCAGCGTTGACCGCACGTTCCGCGGTATAGGACGTGAGGTACATACACCAGTGTTATACCTTCTTACGCGCCTCCTTATGACACGATCAGATATTTACCGACACTGGTCGCTATTACATACGCTTTGGACCAAGACCAGCGGATCCTTTGTTCGACGTCCCTCGAGAGCCCACCGTCATCCGCAACCTGACGCTAGAGGAAAGATCAGTCAGTATCACAAAATCCTTGTCTACATATTCTGCTGCTTACCCGCTGGTTACTAGCTTATACTGGCCATGGCAGGTAAGATTAATAGAATATTGATTACATTGGATTATCTGCTCATTCTATGAAGTGAACATTGACTTCGATTACTTCTCGCGTCATTCGGGAGGAGGGTGAGTCCATTCAAGTCGTGTCTCCTGGTTGAATCGCGTTAATGCTCAAGTTCTGCAGTGGTTGGGGTCCACTGCTGTTCTTTTCCGCCTGGGAGTGATAGCGATAACCTTCGTTACGAGATTAGAGGAGTCAACTTGCAGGAACGTATTTGTATACCGTCGTGCATACTGACAATAATTGAAAATGAAATCCGATTGCAAGGCAATGATATATATACAAGTTTCCTCAGCAGCAATGAAGTCTTCTCAAATGTTCGTAATAGTCATACATCACCAGAAGATGCACCTCTTCTCTTGCGGTGGATTGAGCTGTAACGAGGGTCAACGACGTCATGGAAGCATGGAAGATAGACCTGGCAAACAACGCACCTTTGTACCAGGTGCACATTTGAAGGCCTTCGCGAACTCTGGGATATTGTACAGAGTGCCTTCCACGCGGTACCGGTTCGGCGAATGGGGATCAGTGCGTACGCGCGCCACCTAGAGTGAAAGTGGTCAATATAAACACACCTTTGACCTAGGATAGACCTACAGCAGATTCTGGTTTGATGTTCTGAGCCCATGCCCGCGCGAACGAGATAAAGAACAGTTGATCCCTAATGAAATGGCAAGTCAACTAAACAGCAAAATGAACATCGCGATGCTGGGACCTACCGGGAGTAGTTCAACCCCGGGAGGAGGTACTCATTACCAGCCTTGTATGAAGTGTCAAATTGGGCTTTCCAGGCGCGGTAGGCTTGTATGAGACCGCTGTCACCGATATTCTCGCCAGACGTCCTGTTGCAATTTAGTACTGTGGCTGATTCTGTAATCTACTATACGTACAAGTTGCCCTGGAAGATATGTGAATTAGTGTCCACGGTAATTACGTTTGGGGCATTGATACGTACATTCACATGAATTTTGCCACCCTTGCCGTCATCGATCGTGTAACCTATTAGAGACGTTAGTTATGATGACACCATACAAAAGAACAAAGGACATCACCAGAATACTGCTCGACAATACAGTCTTGGACCTTCTTGAAACCCGCGCTGGTGGCATTTGTCCACCATTGCTCTAGCTTGCCTTGCTGGTTGTATAGTCGTCCAGCGGAATCGAACGCGTGCTGCCGACACGCTTGATTTAGCGAATTAGGAGTGAAAAAATCACATAGTGCATACCGTGAGCTCGTGTGCAGCTACTTGGCCGAAAGAGCCGTATGACATATACCCCGGCCTACAGCTATTGTCAAGAGCTTTCCTTTGAATCTCATAGGACGTGGCTTACCAGTCCTGCGAGAAGAAGGGAGGTTGCAGAATGCCTGCGGGAAAGACGATCTTGTACAATCGACATAAGTACATATATCATGCGAGGAACAATATACACTACCTCGTTAGCAGGCGGGTTGAAATATGCGTTGACCATGGAAGGATACATCTCCCAAGCTTCCGGGTCACGCTGCCTGCCGAGCTTAGCCCATTTGATAATCTCGTCATTGACACTTTGGATGAACAGAGTTAGGTCATCAGTAGTCAACGGTGTAGAAGCCTAACACACCTCGAGCTAAGCATATTCTCGAAGAAAGTGTTTTCGTGAATGGTGACACGACTATAGTAAGTGGCTATGGAACGAGGATTTTGTGTGTCCGGGGAAAGCGGGAATCCGACTTTCACACGAATAGCATCAGCCTGCGTGCGACGTATTAGCAGTCCGCGTCATCGATCACCAGACGACTGTTACCTTCTCGGCGGCAGCATCTGCGCTCTGTTCGTCCATCCATTTGATATGTTTGAGCGAATTCTTGAAGGTGTGCACAATATCTACATCCATCCTGTAAGTCACAAGGGTTTCAGATAGGCAGCAAGATGTTATTTACCTGTAATGACTTTGGTTCCTTTCGCTCTAGATTTGCCACCGAAAACCTCCTTCACGAAGTATCTTCCAGCGGCGAATCCCATCGCAGTCTCAACTCTTCCAACACAATACTCAGCACGATCACCGACCGCGCCAGGCTTTATACCTCTGAGACGTTCCTCGAGCGCACGCGTGGCCTTCCAAGCCTCCGTGTTTGTACCGAGGTGACTCGCAAGCTCAAGAGCAGCTCGTGTTTCCAGATAAGCTTGCAATACTCCGTGCGAGGTGTCGTTAATGATATGAGAAAGGGCAGCAGGATACGTCGTAGATGTGAGGATAACTCGAGAGGGGAAGGTACGTGGGGCGAAAGTGGAGAAGTAAGTATGGAAAGAAATTTGAGGAAGGGCATCGGTGAGATTTGAGATAGGGACTGGATTGTAGGTAGCAATAGGGTCTTGGAAAAGGATATCCCTGCGCAATTGAACATGAGCGATCTATTGCACAGTGATCATCGGGCATCGCTTACAGGTCCAAACTGGCGTTGGCTAACTTCTTTTCAAATACAATGATTCCTTGAGCGAGTTTCTTTGCCTCCTCTGTACGATTGGTAGGCGTGTCGTCGCCATCACCTGGGTCATCAGGATCCTCCGGCCCCCACGGAGGCCATGGCCAGGGGGGCCAAACTTTAAGCCGCTCTTCATGGACCGCAAGACCTGCAACCTCTGCATACGCAGGTTGTGACAGAAGTTCCTCTTCCTCGTCAGCAAGAGTGATCAAGAGGCGCTCGAGAACAGTTTGATACAAAGCAACTATAGAGTCTTCATCGTAATATTCCTGTGCATTGATACAAGGACACATGTCAGTCAGTTTATGAAACACTAGCCGAACTCCATACCTTCGAAGGTAGACCGAGATTTGGCTGGCTGAACCATAAGGTCATCAAGTTAGGATCTTGTCCGACGTCGCCGTCGATATCAATTGAGAACAGGCCATCGATGCCTAAGTTGAGCAGTCAAGCAAACGATGTTTTGTACGAGTTGCCCAAATACTAACCTCTGGAGTGCAAGTAAGCGATCGCAGCGCTGAGTCCTTTCCTCTCCTTGTCTTCATCATCTTCGAGAGCTTTGGTGTCGGATGTGCTCTCCTGCGACTCACCAATGACAGTGGTCTGCCCATTATACAACTTCCTAACGGTCTGTACGACACGAAGCAAAGGTTCTGCACCGCGGGCGTCGAGCAAGTCTTCGTTCATGCATGAAGAGTATAGGCCGCGAAGTTTCTCGAGAATCAAGGTGTCATAAGGATCCCCCGCATCCTCAACGAGCGTCATAGAAGAGTACACTGAAGACGAATCCTCAGATAGGATTTGCTGGATGAGACGACGGTTTTGTTGAGCGAGTGCCTCAAAGTTTCCAAAACTACCCTTGTCGGAAGGTATGGGGTGTTGTTTAAGCCATCCGCCATCTGAATATAGAGTAATGAGTTTTGCTCAGCACCCCTATTACACCTGGTTTTCACGCACTAGCAAAATCATAGAAGTTCTCGCAAGGATCCTGTGATACGTCTAGAGAGGATAAGACCGATGCGGAGAGCACGATGCATTGAGGAGAGAAACATGGTTTCTGGGATAGAACATTAGTGGAGCCACGCAGTCGCATTACAGGTGTCTCGCTGACCTCTTCAGGAATATGTGTAGGCTCAGGAGCGGGAATCACAACTGTTGTTGTGGAGATGGACGAGGAAGTGGAGACTGCGGTAGTAGTGCTTATGGCAATAGATGTCTTCGTTGTGGTAAGTGTAAGCGTACCAGTTTGGGTCTCGGTCTGAGTCTCGATACGGGTCTGCGTAGACGGGCCCTTGCCACTTCCACCTTTCCCTGAGTTCAACTTATGCTGTGCTCCAGCGAAAAGACCGATAAACACAGAGCTGAGCAGTAACAGAACGAGCACAAGAACAAGGAGTATCTTCGTGAGAGGACTCAGTGGTTCCTGTACGACGGAGGAGACACGTTCGGTAAATGTTTGATCAGGTGGAGCACTCTGACCCCCGTTGGGATGAGAGGCATCCTGAAGGAGGGGAGCGGTCTCTGAGTCAAATGCCAGTCAGTAAACAGCTGCTCGAGATTCGAGACTCGTAGATACCTTCGTCAGTAGACGGACGAGCTACTCTCGAGTCCGCCATATCGGCGGGTTAGAAGAAGCAGCAACAACAATACAAAGACCCCCTGCTCGCTGCTGAAGATGAGGTAGAAGGTCAAGGTTGCGGTTCAAGTCGTGGGTGTCTCGCGTTGCGCACGACGCGCGGAGAGCGCAATAGACGCGTGAACAAGCGCCATATGCCATCATTGGCGCCTATCTATCCGCTTTGATCCATGCACGTGATATGGGGTCGCTCATCCTCCCGAAGCGTGTTGGACGCAATTTCGAGCATTCACCGCGTCCACCCCGTCCATCTGAGTTCGTCCTCTACCCTTCGGACTCCCTCCCGTTGCTCTCTACGCTCTCCATGCTTAGTTTTTCGATTTAAACTTACCTCGGATCGTAAAACCTTGCCGTCGGGAACGATGCATTCTGCGCGATCAATTCGCGTCAAGCAACTCGTGCCCGGTGTGCGGACAGTTGCTACTGCCCCCAAATTCACATCGGTATGTGCAATTCTCTCTCTCGCAGCGAATGCGCTCAATCTGTTGTACCAGGCTCAGGCTCTCGGCAAGTGGTCCTTGCCAAAATCGTCGCTCTCCGATACTCCCGCGCCGACTGGCTCACCGGCAGCCTCACCGCTCGGTCGCTGGGCACGTCCGCCTCAGGCATATCCAGGACCTCCATCGCATTCGAAATCGAGCGCCTGGTCTGGTAAACCGTCGCATGTAAAGACCACACCCTCTCTTCAATCTCGCAGCACTGCGCGCGCGAATGCGACATCGCCCTCCCTTAGCAAGTGGGCGCGACCTTCCCCCGCCGAGCCATCTACATCTCAACGTCCCGGCATAGCGGAAACCCGACAGAGCACGACAGCAGGATTTCAAAGGGAAGCTGCTCCACACAACGGACGCCCTCCTCTCCCCGATCATCGACCGCTTTCCGGCCGTTCACAGTCCAACAACTTAGCTGTTACGGGAGATGACGGTGGCAGCGGAGTAAGAAGTTCAAAGGAATCAGGACCCTCCGTAGGCGCCGAGAAAGAGTCCAGCTTCAGTCCTATTGATGAGCTGGTAGAGACCATTGCCAATGAGAAGGAATATACCCGCAATGCAAAATATGCACGTAAAACTTTCAAGGAACGGGGATCAATTGCATCTCGGATATCAGAGGGTGTGACGATACCAAGGCACTCCAGAGTCAAGGTCACCCAGGTTCAGAAGTCCAAGGAACGAGAGAGAAAGGTCAAGCGGAATGTCAGGAAGGTCAACCTAGACGTGTTTATACCCAGCGTAGTATCTGTAGGCAACTTGGCTCGATTACTCGATATTCGTATAGGTTCGTCCGATCACCACTCACGGGATGCCCCACTGACTGTTCTCGCACAGAGCGACTCCAAAGAAAGATGGTCCAGGTAGGCATGGAAGACCAGTCTTCTTACGACCACAGTATGTATTGCTATCCCATCTCTCAGTTGTCAACTGTATGTATTGACCACATTCGACTCCAGTGCTCAACTCGGAGTATGCATCTCTGCTAGCCATGGAGTTCAATAGGAACCCCATCGTCAACGATGAGGCCGCTTTTGACATTTATCCACCGTGAGCGCCGTATTCCGATATCTGTTCACGTTCTCCTAATCAGAACAATGGCAGGCCGACGAGCGCTGAGCATGCCACCTTGCCTTCACGTCCACCGGTAGTGACGATCATGGGGCACGTCGACCACGGGAAAACAACTCTTCTGGATACTTTACGGTCTACCTCAGTAGCAAAGGGCGAAGCAGGTGGTATCACGCAGCATATTGGTGCTTTCTCGGTACCTGTACCCGCATCGCCTGATGACCCAAACTCCAAGAGGGCAATCACATTTTTGGACACACCGGGTCACGCAGCTTTCTCTGCAATGAGAGCACGCGGGGCGAGTGTGACTGATATTGTTGTACTTGTCGTAGCTGCAGACGACGGTATCATGCCTCAGACACGTGAAGTCCTGGAGCTTGTCAAGAAGGAGTCCGATAAAATTGGGCTCGTTGTTGCCATAAATAAAATCGACAAACCGAGTGCCGACGTAGTACGTCTCTAACATTTATCTATTGCGACGTGCGGACGTATGACAGTTTTCATAGGGCAAAGTGGAAACCGCACTGTTGGCAGAAGGCATTCAGTTAGAATCCTTCGGGGGAGATGTGCCCTGCGTGCACGTTTCTGGACTTACTGGGGACGGATTGCCCCAGTTGGTCGAAACGATATCACTTCTTGCTGAAATGCAAGACTTACGTGCCGAAATTACTGGACAGATGCAAGGATACGTTCTAGAGTCCAAAGTCCTTAAAGGGCTTGGGTATGTCTACGTTCTTTTCTCTGAATTATGTCATTGTTCTAAGTCAGTGTTTATCAGCGCTGTTGCGACAGTCTTGGTCTCACGCGGAGAGCTCAAGATTGGCACGCATGTCATCGCTGGTACGGCTCACGGTAAGGTGCGATTACTCACTGCACCCTCTGGTTCGCCTGTGAAAGTGGTACCTCCCGGCACCGCTGCAGTTGTCGCCGGATGGAAGGAGTTGCCAAAGGCTGGGGACGAGGTATTATCCGGCGCGGAGGGCGATGTTAAACGGGCTCTTGCGAACCGTTTACGCAAAGTCGCAGAGATGGCTATGATGGAAGATATGGAAGCAATCAACCAGAGTCGCCGCGAGGAGAGAGAACGCCAGGAAATTGAGGAGAGCGAGGAAGAAGAGGAGACTGCGGAAGTAGAGGAGCNTTCGTGAAATATGCGTGGAATAAGGCTGGGACATTGCTGTGACTTAATTCACGTGATCTAGTTATTACTATATATGGAAATACACCTGCAAAGTCCCAGCGAATAATTTCGCATGTTATCGATAAGTCCCACCCGAGGACTTTACAAAGGTAACACGCAATGTCCCACGCGTGTAACACCTTAGAACTGGTTGACACTCCCAGCTAAGTTCCTTAAATATCCCGCACTGGAACTTTAGCCGCTGCCCCCGGTGGGAGGCGCGAGGACGCGACGCGCGCCACATCACGTGAGGATCACATGATACGGGCGCTGGGCTCAGGGCTCTCGGCTCCCGGCTCATGAGCCCCGAGCCCCCAGTCGATTCAGTATTCTAGACCCAAGGGGTCGGTCATAGAGTGTGCGGTATACCACATACCACAATAACATTCGAATTATAACCCAATCAGCACAATTGCGAGAACACGCAATAGAAAGAGATATCACACGCCGAAACCTCCCATCGTGAGATGACAAGGGGAGGAAAAAGCAACCCTGAACCGGGCGCTAACGCAGAGCAACTAGCACATGCGCAAACGAGAAGTTCCAAAAACACTACACGCATAGAACCAAAAGACCCACTAATGGCTGACAATTAAACTCTTGAGAAAGCCATAGCAGTGATGACAAAAGCGGCCCTAATATCAGTAGAGGACGAACCGCCCAATAGCGCAACGC
Organism: Phlebia tremellosa; assembly: GCA_011032875.1. NCBI lineage: Eukaryota > Fungi > Basidiomycota > Agaricomycetes > Polyporales > Meruliaceae > Phlebia > Phlebia tremellosa. The sequence continues at coordinate 120,280 of JAAIFI010000012.1, read as the reverse complement.
TTTCAGAGGCGCTCAAGTACCTTGTGGTTACAAGCAAGGGACAGAAAAGTGCAGCAACACCAGAGATCCTTCTCGCACTCGCTACGTACACAATACACCTAGATATCACTAATTTAGCATCTATTATGGCAGAAACTGTGTTAGAACTCATAGGACCTATCATTTCCCAGGAACCAAGCGCGTCACAGACCGCCGATCATGAGGCAATGATCCTCACGCTACAGGAACAACAGAAGGAAAGTCCAGAATGGCTGATGCCAGAGACCACGAAACTATCAGAGCGCATCCAAGAGCGACCAATCACACAGGATACGACACCTATCAATGCGACCTATGCCTCGATAACCGCCGACCGGTCAACAGCTCCCCTAGCCCTATCAGCAGCCTATCAAAACGACCTGCGCTCACGCCAGATCATGGTAGCAGGATACAACACAACTGATACGACGACAGGTGAGCGTTACTCCGAGGAAGTCTTACTAAAGAAAGCATCTGTAGCATTCAACCTCATGGGAATAATGGCCGAAGACGCACCACTACAAGACAAGACCAAATCACCGTTCACAGCAGCACACATCACCAGGGCAGGAACGCTATCATACGAGATGATATCAAGACAGATGGCTGAATGGCTTCGGAAACCGGATGTAGAGAAGACTTTCCTCGGAAAGTATGGCGGAGATGCGGACATATGTCTACTATCGCGAAACTACCCCGTCATCATCTATCACGTCCCGGTATCTTTCACACCAGATGATCAATACCAACTAAACACATTTGCAGCAGATAACAACATTCCCCCAACAGATATTCGTGGCGCAATCTGGATGAAGCATCCGGAACAACGGAAACAAGGACAAGCCGTCGCACACCTGAGGATCAACTTTGCATCAGACAAATCAGCTAATATGTTACTTCGACAGGGCTCCCTCATTGCAGGGCGAAGACTTCAAACCGTGAAGTGGATCCCCGATCCGAAACGATGCTTCAAATATCAAGAACTCAATCCCGGACACATAGCAGCTGAGTGCAAGGCAAAACAGAACACATGTGGCACCTGCGTGGCCAAAACTCACCGCACACAGGAATGTAAACAGACAGATCCAGCAAACTTCTACTGCTCCAACTGCAAGCGAAGCGGACACGGTACATGGGGACGAGCATGCCCCGCTATGCTTAAGACACGGGCGCGCATGATAGACCGACAGCCGGAATATAGGTATGTATTATACCCCGTCATGAACGACGCCTCTACCTGGGAACAGATACACGAGCCCGACACCTACTTCCAACACAACGACACACACCCGACGTACGGACAGCAAGCGCGAAGGACAATGCATCAAGAACCCCCTACACGGCCATTTCGGCCTACGACATATGGAGATTCGAGACCACGTCCCGACAACAGAGAACGTGAACGCGAGCTGCCACGTCCCAACACGGAGGAGGTGAGCAACTCCAACCCACCACCGCCAGCAACAACACTGCGACCTACACAGCAATCCAGAGCGAGAGCTGCCTCTACACAGGAACGAACACAGATCCCCCTGAGAAGCTCGCCTTCACCTTCCCCTCCTCTTGACTTCCCTTCCTCAGCACCCAATTCCCCTACATCACGTGCGACACACCTCTCCCAGACCCAGATCCAGAACAGACGAACGACCTCACGATCCACACCGAAGACGATACTGAAGATGGCGAGGAGCCAGCACCACCACGAAGACCCCTGCTCACCAGGATCCGTGAAACAGCACCACGACAGTCACACCTGGAAAGCTTTATCACCGTACCATCTGTGTCAAAGTCAAAGCCGAAACCCAGACCAATCACCTCCACTTCCCCTGCAACCACCGACTCCCACACCGGAGCATCGTCAAGCAAGACCACAGCACGTAGACGATGAATAGCACAACGGAACGCACGGCCCATCGGCTACGTATATATCAGCAGAACATGAACAAGTCTCGGGTCGCACAACTCCACTTCCTCAACCTCCTTGCACGCGACAAATTCGACATCGCATACAGGAACCATACTTGGATCATCTGAAGAACTCGAGAGCCACTGGATATTGGCGACCGGTCTACCCGTCGCGACATCATGACAGCCCAGAACGTTCACGGTCAATCATACTCGTGAATAAACTCATCTCTACCAACGCTTGGGAGTCGATCCGCGTAGACTCACCGGATGTCACCGCCATACGGTTACAGACAGAAATTGGCCCACTCTACATCTTCAACGTCTATTTGGACCAGAAACACGACATCACGACGCACACGCTAGCGCGGCGAACTAGGGCAATCCAAGCGGAGGAAGACGCGAGACAGGAGAGACTCGGACCCAATCGAACACGCCTCCCACATCACATCATATGGGCTGGGGACTTCAATCGTCACCACACGCTATGGGAACCACTGACCGACACTCACCTCCTCACAAACAGATACCTAGACGCAGCAAGACCACTAATCAGCGCAATGTCTGACTTTGATCTTTATCAGGTCCTCCCAGCGGGAAAGGCGACTCTGAAAGCAAGCTCGACTGGAAATCTCACGCGCCCAGACAACGTTTTCGCGTCACCAACGCTAGCTGAGTCGATGATTAGATGTGTTGTAGACGAAGGCTTAGCTCCCATATGTGCAGACCATTTCCTGATTTTCATAGAATTCGACTTATCATATGTGGCGGTGGACCCCATACCACGATGGAACTGGCGGGCGGTCAAAGCAGGCGACTGGGCCAGCGAAATCACGAAAAGAATTGAAGAACGGGGCTTCTCTGAAGGACCAATCACGTCAATCGAGGAGTTCGACCAAGACATGGATGACCTGATGCGCATCATGGCAGGAGTACGAGAGACGGTGATACCGAAGACAAAGCCGGTACCGTCATCGAAACGATGGTGGAATGCGGACTTAGCGACAGGGAGGAGAGAGCTCCAGAGGATTGGAAGACGCTCTTATCGACTCTGCCACGACCCGGAGGACGCCATCCACAAAGAGTACAAGAGACGAAGAAACAGATATCGCGAAGACATTAAGAAGGCACAACAAGAACACTGGGATGCCTTTCTCGAAGGCGTCGGCGAGAAGAATATTTGGAACTTCCATAAGTACCTAAGTGGTGGACCAACCGACGGAGGACATGCCCGCATATCAACACTCACCATCAAGAACGAAGGCCGAGAATCGCAAGCATGCAATAATCAAGCAAAGGCTAAGATCTTTCATGAAACCTTTTTTCGTAGTCCCGACGATCCAGTAGAAATCCCTGCTGACTTCCCTTATCCACCAGATGCATTCGAATTTACCACGGTCCCACCAAGAGTCCTCGAACGGGCCTTCGACAAGCTGAAGAGATACAAGGCACCAGGCGTAGACGACCTACCGAACGAAGCGTATATCTGGGGAAAAGCTGAGTTATTACCTTTGTTATACAGATTCACTCAAGCCACGATTGCACTCAGATACTTCCCATGCCTGTGGAAGATTACCAAGACAGCGGTAATAAAGAAACCGGGAAAGGACGACTACTCACTACCCGGCGCATATCGACCCATCACCCTCGCCGTCAACTTTGGAAAGATATGTGCATCGGCAGTCACCGACATGATGGTCATAGAATCAGAACGACACGGGCTACTTTCCAATCGACATTTCCTCGGGCAACCAGGGAGAACCACGTCAGACTCGCTACACTATCTGACCAGTACGGTCAAGAACACCTGGAGAAAGAGGCAAGTCGCAACAGTCTTATTCCTGGACGTTAAAGCAGCCTTCCCCAGTGTCAACTTGAACAGACTATACCACAATCTACGACTACGCGGGGTCCCAAAAACCCTCGTAGATTGGATCAAGATCAAACTAACTAACCGGAAGACCACGCTCCAGTTTGACGACTACTCGTCAGAGCTCTTTGACATCCTTGCAGGACTCGAGCAAGGATACCCCCTCTCCGGCATACTGTACCAGTTCTACAACTCTCCACTACTCGAACTCGCGGACAGCAAGCAAGGGACGTACGCCACAGGAAACATCGATGACGTCGCAATCATTGCGATAGGAGACACCTTCGCAGAGACACACCGCAAGCTACGTAGACTCATGACTAGAGCCAATGGCGCATTTGACTTGGCTCACGAACACACGTCAGATTTTCCCGTAGAGGAATTTGGCGTTCTCAACTGCTCACGAAGGATGCCGAAAGGAGACCTCGGGCCCACCCTCACACTCCAAGCACGAGACAAGACGTACATCATCAAGCCCATCAAGTTCCACAAGTTTCTTGGAATACTAGTCGATCACAAGCTGCTATGGCGAGAGCAAACGGAGTTCGCACTCGACAAGGGACTCAAATGGCTCGCGGTCTTCCGACGCCTAGCGAAAGTCAAGACTGGAACTCCCATGCAGATCTCGAGACGACTCTACCTTGCAGTTGCAATCCCACGCATGCTCTACGCTGCTGATGTATGCCTCACTCCACAACACAGAATAGAAGGGGCCACCAGACGCAAGGGTTTGATAGCGGCGATTCGTCGACTCTCGAAGGTCCACAGACAGGCGCTGCTCATGATGACCGGCGGAATGTGTACCACAGCCACAGACATCATGGAGATCCACACCGACACTATGCCTTTCACAGCAATCGTGGACAAAGTATGCTATCACGCGACGGTACGAATGGGGACCTTTCCCACCTCCCACCCTCTCTACCCCAACATCCATGCAGCACAACGATACGTCAAGCGTCACCGCTCGCAGCTACACGAGCTCTTCCACCTCTACGACATCCACCCGAAAGAAGTCGAAACAATCACCCCAGCCCGCTTCCCACACACGTGGGATACCAAGCGCATGGCACTCGTCATCGACAAGAACGTGGATGAAGCAAAGGAAACGGAAGAAGAATGGCAAGACAGGCACGCGATACGCATATACACAGACGGCTCTGATATCGATGGCGGCGTGGGAGCATCCGCAGTCCTAATACACCCACAGCACGGACGAGACCACAGGAGAAGGAAGAAGAGGCTGATGTGCTATCTAGGCACATCAACGCAACACACAGTGTATGAAGCGGAACTCGTCGGACTAGTCATAGGCATCATCCTACTGCGCCAGCAGACCGGCACCGGGATGCGGAAAGTCACCATAGCCGCAGACAATCAGGCAGCGTTACGGGCGACAGATCTCACGGCATCCAAACCGGGACACTACCTCGTCGACCTGTTCCATGACCAATGGCTGAAGCTCCTGCGCAAAGAAAAGAGAACACACCTCACCCTACGCTGGGTACCAGGACACGTCGGGATAGAAGGGAACGAGAATGCAGACATCGATGCGAAGACGGCAGCGAGGGGGTCGGAGCAGACCAACAAGAAACCTCCCAGAACACTCCGTAACCTGCCACAGAGCGCTCCTAAGCTGCGACAGCTGAAGAAAGAGGACATCACGAAGAAGGCACAGGAGGCGTGGAAGATATCACCGCGATACGACAAGTTCAAGTACGTGGACCCGGCACTCACGGCGAAAGGATACGCAGCAATGGTTGCAAGACTTCCACGAAGACACGCCGCCCTGCTCTTCCAGCTACGCACAGGACACGCCCCACTCCGAAAGCACTTAGCTTGCATAGGTAAGGCCGACTCCCCCACATGCTCAAGATGCAGAGCAGCAAGGGAGACCGTCACCCACTACCTGCTGGACTGTCCAGCATACGAACGCGCAAGAAGAACGCTCTTCTACGAAGTAGGACGAGCCTCACGATGCGTAGCCCAATTATTCTCCAACCCAGAACTCACCAGACCACTTTTCCGTTTCATTCACAGGACTAAGCGCTTCGAGGAACATTTCGGCGACACCTGGATGGATAACGAGACAGCAGAAGAGAAGGAGAAAGAAGGACAGAAGGAGAATGCGAAAAAGAAACCAACTCGCGACAGGGCTGCGCAGAATCGACAACCGGTGCGAAGGATGGAACCAAGTCAAACTCGACTGAACTTTCAAACTATCACTGGGACACGCAAAAGCGCAGCACCATCGCAAAGGCGACAACCGGCAACAATGAGGGGAAGAGCAGGCAGAACGCGGTGATCTACACTTACTTACAAGCACGATGCTAACTCGTCACATACTTAGATCCACACAACGAAACACCAAGACAAGATAGCATAGATTCCACGCTATCCACTCTCTTCTATCACCTGTACATAGAAGTCCCGAGATAGGGTGAATTTCGACACCTAGTGGAGAACCACTAGGTGTATCCCTGCCGTCGCAAGAGGCCCAGCCCGGGCGTCATCGCGCATCTAAATGGCGGCAGGTTAGACCCCCGTTTCACGCGTTTACATGTCAGGGACCCGCTCTCTCTTATTCCATGTCTATCTATTTCTCCATACCCAGACTATACGGTCGAATGCGACCCATCATGCACCTCCCAATACACTAACATTCCTTAATCACAGCTTCCGCACACACTTCTACCGATCGATGACCTCATCGTCATTCTGTTCGAGCAACACTTAGTTTCATCTAGACAGAAAGTAATGTACATGTATCTAAAGTCAGTCATTGACCGTCATAGGGCGTAGCCCTCCGGGTCAATAAACCAGGAAGTCAAAAAAAAAACTGCCACTGATGATATGTGATCTGATAGTCCAGAACTGGAAGTCGAGTTCTGGAAGTACAATACATTCCACACGGACGGTGAATTTGGTGCCCCACCTGCCATCATTCCGGTATCTTCGATTGTCTGTCAAGTCGCGCGGGGAGTGTGCAGCCTGACCAAGCTGCATCTTTGGGCCACTAAAACTCTGCAACCAGTACGTACTGTGTTTGCTATAGTTTTATCTCACATTGACTCATTCGAGCCACAGCACGCTATCTCCACGACGATGCTGATCAACGCAGAGGACTGAACAGCGCACCACCACCACCTGTCTACGACGCACGACAGGCAAAGAGCGTCCGTTACCCATCCCTCTTGTCTCTGTCTTCACCTGCCGCACTTTTTCAACCCGTCGTCCTCACCCTACCGCCCCCACCCTTCCGCCCTCAACCTACCCGAAGACGTGGTGCTTCGCCGCTCCGACCAGATCTACGCGCTCGCCCGGAGACTACTCTCAAATCCCGCGCTGTACGGACACCTCCGCTACCGCCCAGTTTGTTTCTGTTCTAGCGCTTTCCTATCGCCCATATCCGCCTCTCACACTCAACGCTCGGCGAATGAACGACGGCGACTCCCTAAATTCGCTATCGCGCTCACTGCCAGGCCCTCGAACACGGCGCGCAAGACCTCAATAATCTCTCAAGACGCGTCGAACGTCGGGATCGGGAGTTGTTAGTGCAGTAGTCGGGCTCGAGAGGCTTGTGGCGAGGACGAGAGGCTTGTGGCGAGGGGCGAGAGTGGTTGTTGAGCCGTCCATCGACCCTCTAGGTGCGTGTTGGACACTCTTCGCCCTCACCGCGTTGCCCTCTGCCTCGCGTTCAACGCCTCGCCCTCGCCCTCGCCCTCGCCCTCGCCCTCGCCCTCGCCCTCGCCCTCGCCCTCGCCCTCGCCCTCGCCCTCGCCCTCGCCCTCGCCCTCGCCCTCGCCCTCGCCCTCGCCCTCGCCCTCGCCCTCGCCCTCGCCCTCGCCCTCGCCCTCGCCCTCGCCCTCGCCCTCGCCCTCGCCCTCGCCCTCGCCCTCGCCCTCGCCCTCGCCCTCGCCCTCGCCCTCGCCCTCGCCCTCGCCCTCGCCCTCGCCCTCGCCCTCGCCCTCGCCCTCGCCCTCGCCCTCGCCCTCGCCCTCGCCCTCGCCCTCGCCCTCGCCCTCGCCCTCGCCCTCGCCCTCGCCCTCGCCCTCGCCCTCGCCCTCGCCCTCGCCCTCGCCCTCGCCCTCGCCCTCGCCCTCGCCCTCGCCCTCGCCCTCGCCCTCGCCCTCGCCCTCGCCCTCGCCCTCGCCCTCGCCCTCGCCCTCGCCCTCGCCCTCGCCCTCGCCCTCGCCCTCGCCCTCGCCCTCGCCCTCGCCCTCGCCCTCGCCCTCGCCCTCGCCCTCGCCCTCGCCCTCGCCCTCGCCCTCGCCCTCGCCCTCGCCCTCGCCCTCGCCGCGTCGTTCTCGCCCTCGCCCTCTTCGTCACGCTCGCCGAGTGCCGACGTAGTACGTCTCTTACAGTTATCTATCGCGACATGCGGACGTATGACAATTTTCATAGGGAAAAGTGGAGACCGCATTGTTGGCAGAAGGCTGTCAGTTGGAATCTTTCGGGGGGATGTTCCCTGCGTGCACGTTTCTGGACTTACTGGGGACGGATTGCCCCAGTTGGTCGAAACGATATCACTTCTCGCTGAAATGCAAGACTTACGTGCCGAAACTACTGGACAGATGCAAGGATACGTTCTGGATTCCAAGGTCCTCAAAGGGCTTGGGTACATCTACATCCTTTTCTCTGAATTATGTTATTGTTCTAAGTCAATGTTTCAGCGCTGTCGCGACAGTCTTGGTCTGCCGCGGAGAACTCAAGATTGGCACGCATGTCATCGCTGGTGCGGCTCACGGTAAGGTGCGATTACTCACTGCACCCTCTGGTTCGCCTGTGAAAGTGGTACCTCCCGGCACCGCTGCAGGTGTCGCGGGATGGAAAGGGTTGCCAAAAGCTGGGGACGAGGTATTATCCGGCGCGGAGAGTGATGTTAGACGCGCTCTTGCGAACCGTTTACGCAAAGTTGCAGAGATAGCTATGATGGAAGATATGGAAGCAATCAACCAGAGTCGCCGCGAGGAGAGAGAACGCCAGGAAATTGAGGAGAGCGAGGAAGAAGAGGAGACTGCGGAAGTAGAGGAGCAGAAAAAGGAGTTGAGAATTGTCCTCAAAGGCGACGTGAGCGGAAGCGTTGAGGCCGTCGAAGGTGCTTTGCAAGGCATCGGGAATCATCTTGCCGGAGTGAAGATTGTTGCATCTGGCGTGGGTGATGTCTCGGAGTCTGATATCCTACGGGCGAAGGCGGTCGATGGTACGTGCTCAGTTATATGACAATGGCCATCGACTCATACGGGTTCATTGGTGATAGGTATTGTCGTGGCATTTGCAGTGAACATCCCGCGCTCTATCGAAAACATTGCCGCCGGTCAAGGAGTTTCGACGCTCAAGTCTTCTATCATCTATCAACTCATGGATCTCGTGAAGGAGCGCGTCATCGCTTTGCTACCAAAGATTGTCGAGAAAAAGGTGACCGGGGAAGCGAACGTTATTCAATTATTCGATATAACTGTCAAGGGGAAGAAAACCACGAAGGTTGCTGGGTGTCGCGTAATCAACGGTACCATTGAGAAAAACAAGATGGCTCGTGTTATTCGCAAGGGCGAGACCGTCTATGAGGGTACGTACTCCTAATATGACCATGGAGTGTTACTGACTGCGTGCTGCAGGCAAACTGGAGACTTTACGACATCTTAAGAAGGATATTCTCCAAGCCGGAAAAGATCTGGAGTGCGGGATGGCTTTTGCTAAATGGGATGAACTTCGCGAAGGAGACCTCGTACAGACATACCAAGAGATAGAGAAACCAGCTTCACTATAGACAAGGACATGGCATCGATAGCATTATCACACCTACACTCTAATGTTTACTGTATTATCAGACAATTTAGTTGAGATGTATCAAGATGCTTGGCGTAGGCCGGAGCTCGGAGCACGAGATGTTTACGTTTATGGGCGGTTTACTCTCGTCGCGTTCTGTTCGTCGAGGACGAGCTCTCTCGCACCGATAGTACCAGTCCTCCCACCCACACCGAACGTCAAGTTCATGGGCACAGCGCGATCCGTTTTCTCGAGGATGGCCCAAGATCTCGTGTCCAACTTCTTTAGCACGAGCTCCACCTATGACACGTACGATTAAACAACACAGTATGTCGATACCCAAATTAGCATACCTTGGTGCCAAAGAACGTATAAGTGGACGAGGTGTGGTCAACGGGACCATAAAGCTCTATTGTGCGCTTGAACCGCTTCGAAGCGGGTAGATAGAGGTCGAGGGAGATCTATTCACAGTGAGCCATTTATGTGTCACGTTTAAAACAGAAAGCATACCTGATTAGCTTCTATCTTGATGGTACTCCGCTCTTTGTCCGCCTGTTTGGCGAATACGGAGACATGGACTTCAGTAGGCGTTTGATAGTGGTCTATCCTACAATCGGTGAATTGTTCTGCCTGCAACACGAGAAGCTGTCGTTAATACCTCATTATGCCTACGAGCAATCAACTCAATAAACTGACCGATGGACTGGTGTTTTTTGGAACAAATAGATGGCGTCCCTTCTTGCATCCCTCAATTTTCAGGAACTCCTCAAATTCTAGCACTCTGCGCTTGCAACAAAGGTATCCCTATCCAAACGATTCAGTACATCACTTGCCGTGACCACTTCTAAGCTTACCTTGCTCCCTTCGTGGAAAATTGGCTATTGAGAGTAAGCTCACGCTGTAATTTGGATCCAAAGGTGATACTTACGGGTTTTGGATGGTAAGTACACACGGCTTCCTCTCCGTCACCCAGCCTGCTCACTTCGTCGCTGACATAACCCTTGCCGCATCCTTTATGGCGGCAGATTGTACCAGGGGCCACTGGAACCGACAGATCGTCTTCTTCTTCCTCTTCAACCACAGGCTTGGGCTGCTCTGCGGGTGCAGCAGTACCAAGAGTAGTTGTAAACGTCTGCGCTGATGAGGATTGTGTTTTCGCCTGAGGCTTTGGAGTCGTGAAGGTCGTGACTGCTGATGGTGGTGGTGTTGCTATCGGTGGTGCATCGTCCGAATGCCGCCCTTTTGTGCAACCCTACATCATGTATCGGAAGCGTGTTCGTACTGCACAGTACAAACGTACTTACAGGAATCTTCATGAAGTCATCGAAATCCAGGACAGGCTTGTTCACATCCTGACAACATGACCATGACTTGAGACCTTCGTGGAAGATCTGTCGCAGAGTGATATCCGCGCACGAAACATCAGGCGTGAGTAGAAATAATGGCAGCCAGAGCGACGGCGAATCATACCGGAGCACCAGGATGATAGACGCAGGAATCTGGAGCATTATGGTCGGCGTCGAACTCCTGACCACAGCCTTTTCTTGTGCAACGAGTCATGATATCGAACAAAAAGGAGGTGAGTGTTATGAGCAAGCAAGAGTGGTCGCGACTACGTTCGCTGAAAGAGTACGCGTATTATCCAAAGATATTCAGAGATCGAAACTACGAGAAAGGTCTTATCGAGGTGCCGCACGTGACCTCCAGGCCTCAAAGGCGCGTCGCGTTTTCGCGCGCCCGCTCAGCGCTCCCCGACTCCCGCCCGAGACAATGAGTAAAATGTAGCGAACTGTACCGCACGCTGAATTGTTCAAGATATAGGCCGGAAAGCAGCTTCCTACAGTCAAATTTAACAGACAGATACTTAGAGGCTATCGTTCCTTCTGCAATAAACCTGAGGCCAAATTCTTCTCAACGCAGTGTCAGTGCCGCGGCGGCAATCGTCTAACTGTCGTCCAAAGTTAGAGGCGGTCGTTAAGAAGAAGAAATAAAGCGTCTGCCTGTGTGTTCTCGAAGGCACGTTCCATTGAACTTTACTGTTCCCCGAACACTTTGACCGATGGATGTAGTTAGCGAGCCGCCTGTTACAGAAATGCTAACGGCGCTGCTATTGTGGTGTGTTCATCCACGGCGGCATATGAACACGGAGAAAGATGTTGATATCTCACGTCGCAAATTTGTCACCACAAACGAGTTTTCGACCGCCATACACAGAGTGTAGGGACCCGAGTGGCCATGAGACGACTCTGTCAGTAGGCCTTGTAGCATGGGTGAAAACAGTGCCTTACCACCCACGTAGCATGATCGCCACCGCGACCACCTTTCATATAGAATCCACATTGCCCGATCACGGAGATATCCATCCTCCTCCCCCTTCGACTTCGCCTGTAGGACCTAAGAGTGAGAGCAACGGCGCTGTCACGCGTAGGCTCAGCAGCGTTGCAAATTGATTTTGAAGTAGTAACACCTACTACGCACGCATAAGCTCCGCCCTCATTTCCACCACAAATTGAATACGTCACTGAGGGCGGAATCCGACGAGAAAATTTACCACAGGGGATACTGGCACGTATCCTGGTACCATGCTAGCCTTGCCGGATGCCTGGTGTTGCCGTGACACGAGTTGCAATCAACAGCGCGGTGAGAGGCGTCTCGCGATGGTAGAGCATGCCATATGGACAAGTCCGTCTGTCACGCGGGCGTGGCGAACGTATGGTCGAGACTTGGAGGAACGTGATAGAATGGTCGGCATAGATTGACCCATCTTCTGTAACGAAGGGGTACATATGGGGTGACCTCGTACCACCCTGAAACTCTGTTGGAGGAAGGGCCGCGTGGGTTTGGTGGCGAACTGTCGGGTCGCTGTCCAGTTTCACGCTAACCATAAGTAAGATGAAAAAGGCCTCGAGGATAGTCGTTTGTGACCGCCAGTATAAAGGATAGACCCAGAACGAGATAGTGTGGACCCTTCCAGGAGTATCCACGCCGTCTGGCGGCAGAGAGTAAGCCTTGAGAGAACGATGCCCACGGGAGCAGTGTGAGAGTAATCTCCGCTCGTATATTGAGTGGTTGTTTTCAATCATTTTCGATCCAGAACCGTTGATGTTTGCGAGTGACAAGTAACGGTAGTAGCCGCTCGGGACCTGCACGGCAAATCTCTCTTGTCCAATGACGGTCACCTTCCGATTTCGTTCCACTGGAAATAATTTCCTTGGCTCTGTATCTCCACCGGGATCATGGTTCGGCGCGAGCAAGGATTTCAGCGCGGGACACGATTTGTATCGATGCCACCGAAGGATTCGCGCGGGACACGGGTCCGAGATGCCTGCCTCCTCTTACTGTATCGAGTAGCGCATACGTTGTTCTTGCGTATCATGTCTAGACAAATGGTCAGGTACAAATGTCACTCTATGGAAATTCCAGACTGCTCACCTGATTTCCAAAGCCTTCCTTACTACCGTCCAACTGAGCCAAAACATTGGAAGACTCTTCCTCGAGATCTTAACACGCACGCCGCCCGAATGCTCCTTCCAGTGCGCGCGTAGATGTACAGCGGGCTTCCGGGAGCAGTCCACACGGATGAGCTGGCCCAGTGCGTTCCATAGATTTTTTTCCTTCTCTGTTCTGAATATGCTTGTCAACAAGCGTATCGGAGCAAGTGACAACCATCTCACCCTCCCTCTAGAATCCGAGTGGGCGTCGCAGAAGATGACATCGATAGTAAAGAAACCGCCCCCATATTCCGGCTGTATGACTCGGCATGGAAACTCGATTTGCATGGGACCAATAGTAGGCAATAGGCGAATGAATGCAGTATCGTGTTTCTGTTCCCAATGATAATGAACCCGGGGGTTGTGAACACCCTCTGCCACCGCCGTGGGAGCTTCAAATGGCAAGGGCGGTGTGCTAGAGCTTGAAACTGAATATCGTTGCACGGAGGCTGCACATAGCTATTAATTCCCACTGGATGCCGCGGGAGATTGTTAGCGAGGCATCTCTGATGAGCATCCCTCGCCGTTACGTGTAAGCGTGTCACTGACAGCGAATCCTTCTTCTCGGTCATCGAGAATTAGGTCTTTGACGATATCGTCGATGTCATCGCCCAGACAAAGATACCGGATTCTGTGGCGACGATGAACAAGAAGCGGTATTCATGCCTGCATAGTAAGAACTTGGATGGTCGTAGCGTCCATGGAGCACCAAGTTGCTCCAAATCTAGAGACGCTCGACTTGAGGGCCAGTAAACCGCCTAAGGCATCCAAATCTCGGAAGGCGGAAGTGAAGACAAAGGTTATCTTGAAAAGAACACTTCCGAGCCTAATGAGCTAAAACGTAGAAAATAAGTATGTATGTACCTTCTCCTGCACATCCTGCGTACTACTCAATCGGTGGCGTGATGCCCGTGTCTTGCCAGAAGAATTCTGGACCACTCACGGCGCAACCACGATGTTGCATTGCGAGTGGTCCAGAATTCCCTGTGACGATGGCACGGCGTGCAGTTGTTCCGCGAGTTACAGTCGTATAGTATTGAAGGCGTTAGGGCTTTCCTAAGCGTAGCCAGGTAGGAAGAACCAGTGCCGCGCTTCTGCGGTCAGAAGTCTTTTCCGCGCCTGCAGGCGATGATCCAAGTTCTAATGGCAGTAACCTCGGATGGACAAAATCAAGATGAACGCAATGTGGTATACATTCGAAGGTTTCCGGACGCACAAAGATTGAGGGTGAGAGAGTGCTTTACGACGTCACTACCAGTGTAGCTCATGTCAGTGTAACGCTTCCTGCCGCGACCCTGCCTCGTGTCTAGTACGCGGATGGAAGTTCATGCAACATCAATTGCTGCTTCAAATACACCTGGTTATGCATGGCCTTCCTGTATTCATAGCAGGGCGCATATGCACGTTCGCAGGTACCCAATGCTTATGTTCACGTTATTTGTTAAATTAGAATTTGATTTATTCTATCCTAAGGGAGACACAGCTGCAGCGTGCGCGCGTTATGACAGACCTGGTCCAAATGCTTCCCATACGAGGAATCCCATTCCCCAAGGTCCCACGCGAGCCAACGTACGCACTATCGACTGCAGCTTCCGATGTGTCGGTGAGTATGAGGGATCGTAAACGTGCTGCGCAGGGTTTCTAACAAAGGACAGCCATCCTTCGTCTCTCACCTTACGCAACAGGATTGAGGGTATAGAGTGGTGTTCGGCTGATACGATTCTGTCAACATGAACCGCCTTACGTGCAATATCCCAGGGTCGACAAGACAGTTCGTATGCTACACCAGCGATAGCTCCACCAGACACGAGCGTTGCAGCATGTATGATTCGGGGCAAATGACGATGCAGTTTGTCCCCATCGTCTAAGCCGAACGCCCTCCGCTGAATCAGCATATGAGAAGCGACTCTGACCCTGACCGCCACCCGTCGAGTGAACTCAAAGATCGAGAAGAAGAGAGCGAAACCTATACCAGGATGAGACGGGCACCCACGTATAGCTCACCATATGCTCACCGCAGAAATCTTTGGCCACACCCCACTTCCAGCCAATCCACCCACGCCCAGCCATGTCCCCTACTTCGCGCATCCAATCTCGGACCTCTCGGGCTTCATGTAGCTGGTCTTTTCTTGACATGTGCGGGTGGTCGCTTGTTCCTCGGAATACTTCTTGCCATGCGTGGGACCAACCAGTGCTAGAGGAGGCCCCCTCGAGCACGAAACGAACGTTTTCAGCAGGAGCAGCAACGAAAGCTTGTGCAGCTCCCGCAAGAGATCCTGACACCGCAGCCAAGGCTATCGGCGACTGTATATGAGGCTCGAGCGCGGCTGATGCCTCAGAATATGTTGCCCAGAGAACAGAACCTAATAGAACGTTCACTACCATAGGCGGTACGAAATGCTTTGCGAGTACAGATGGCTGTACGGCATTAATTAGTTCGGATGCGCGCTATAAGTATGTGAGAAACTAACTCCGTGTTGTCTGACGAGCCACGAGATGTATTTCGGAGACAAAGAGTGGCCATGATGATTAGCTAACGTCCTAAGCGTTTGCCATCCAGTCACTGTCGATTACTGAGTTCGAAACGCGTTACATGAACGCATGCGCACACCTTTCGATGGTCTGAACAGTCGAACTGGGCGAGAAAAGTACAGAGCAAGCGAGCGTGTAGCAGTGCGAGCTATAGCAGCATAGATAGAGCCAGATTGTGGGAGCCTTTCTTGCTTGCCATCGTCAGTAGCGGACATACATGAAAGCAATAACGATGGGTCACGATGATGGTGATGGCAGAGAGACAAGAGGCAGCGGGAGACAACGCGAAGGAGGACGATCGGCGCCGCCCCGGACGAAGCCGACGCGCCGCGGAACAAAGTGATCAATGAGAAGCAACGCGCGCTTGTCTACAAGTATCTTCAACCACAACAGTCTATTCCGAGGACGTGCGACTATGCAAGCATTCCTAAAAACTCCATTACGTTCAGCTCTCCAGGCATGCAGGCAGACATGTCCTAAGCGATTTATTACCTTGAAAGCGGACGGATACCCGAAAGATTTTGTCTTCCTCCCCAACTTCTTTTCTTTGCCCGAGCAACGCCTTCTACTATCAGCTGCTCTCGATAAATTGGACAAGATGGAGACCAGGCAATACAGGCGGCGCCGAAAAGATTATATTTCTGGCTCTCCCATGACGGTCTCAAATGACGTACAGGACGTATTTCTACCCGACGAATATTATTGCTTTGAGAAGGTCAGTCCTAGAGTACTAACGCGTCCTTGAATAGCCTGGTACTCATTCTTTTCGAAGGGTCACTTTGACGGCGTCATCAAGAATTTCCGCGAGATGCACGTCACTTCATGGCCTGAAGACAATGTGGAACTGTTACGTGCACTTGAACGCCTTCATTCTGTGCATCCGAAGCAGGCTACGCAAACTCATATCCTTCACCTCGCCTCAGACGGCGAGATCTTCGTGAGTATGTCTCACTTCAGAGCAATCAATATCCAATGACAAGTACTTGCGAGTTAGCCCCATGTAGACAACTTAGGCGCGAGTGGTTCCTGGATTCTCGGCGTGAGCTTGGGAAATACCAGAGCTTTGCATCTGGAAAACGCAGATGATCCTTCAGACACGTTCGAGATGCTATTACCATCTGGTAGTGTATATATGCAAAGGCACGTGATACCCAACCCTGTTGCCACATCTCACTAAGGGATGTACAGTGATACATTGCGTTTTCATTATAAGCACGCCATCCTCTGTCGAGGGGAGCTCAACGGCACAGGGTACGGAGGTGGACAAAGGCTTAGCATCATGATCAGAGTGAGTCGTTTATGACGTTGCTTGATCATGAATAACAAATTTTCTACCGTAGGATCAACAATCGACGTGAAATTTGGGAGACGGTGTGTGCATCGCCTTCGGTAAGCTTGGGTCTAGACGTGATATATAATAGGATGCTGATAGGTACGATACATTCTAGTGATACATGTCATCATCGCCTGTCTCTGCGCATATTATGTAGCGGTAATCGCAATATGTCAGGCAGCGCGCTCCACACTTTGTGCAAAAATGGATGGATCCCTAGCGAATAGGAATACTTTGGATATCTGACTAATAATTCAGACGAAGATATTTAGACTGGTCGGATAGTACTTGCCTGGAGGTTACAATGTGCTGCAAAGCCTCGCACAACGCTTCCTGACGGCATGTCAAGGAAAGAAGCACTTCACGCACAGTGAGTCGTATCTTCGATATCGGCCCTGATACACCACTGATGTATATGCCATTGAGCACAAGTCAGTGTGCGGATATGAACGAGCCCTCACTTCGTGATAGATGGTGACGGTGCGAAGCTATTTCCATCTTTCGACCGCACCTCGAGCGGTCCGACTGCTACTGAACAGACGCGGATACCGAGCGGATCCAGAATATAGCTGAGGTTCTGGGCCATACGCTGCTGCACGCCATCCAAGAGCCTATGTGGCGCACAAACGGCTGCAAGATTGTTAGACATCGAAATGAAATATGCGTGGACACTCACCCAAACATTCATCATGGCTACAAGCGGACAGCATAACGACGCGCCCCGAGGTTTTGCTGAGCAAATCGATATAGTCCTCAACTACGAGAATAGGTTCCATCACGGAATGTCCCACATTGCGCCCCCACATGGTTGGCGCGAGGCTTCCTTCAGAAACAGTGTTGATCGTCCCATCCATATAACGGCGGTTCGAGGTGTCGTCACACGCAGGAGATGGTGGCGGGAGTATGATGAGGGAAACCAAGTTCAGAGAGTGGTTCACACAATATGCATGTATTGTCTCAGAGGCGTGAGCGCGCTGCGCCCCTGACTCTGTATCCAAAGATATGGGCGCAACCAACCCCCACGATGTATGAGCGGATTGTTCTTTCTTCTTGTGCCACACATAGAGAAGCTTCGACAGAACCATGTGGTTAGGGGTATGATGTGGGCATAAAATTGGATTTCTTACAGACGAGACGTTTGTCGATTTTACTGATTGGCCCGGGGAAGGGTTTTCCAGCTGAGCGTAGAGGACGAAAACGGTGTACCCTAGCTCTGAGAAGCTCAGTGCAATGGCCCGTCCTAGACCTGGGCAATTTGAGAGTTCACGTTGCCGCCACACGTATTACTATCTGCTGTGTGACTTACCATCTTCCCCTCCGATGATCACTACGGCGCTCTCGCTAGCCATGTATACTCCACACGGGGGTATTGAGAGCAGGCTAGAACCCCATTCAAACGTCCTTGTCAATAAGCCTTCTGAGAATGCCAGGAACGAGGCAAGAATGATGAACCAGACACGGATGATCGTGCTCGTGCATCGTTCAGCGATAGCACCGCAGGGAGCTGACCAGATAGTAAGTAACGCGCTCACTAAGCGCGAGGAGCCCCGAATTCCCATCCTCTGGAGGAATTGCAAGAGTGTGTGTTGCGGCAGTTGTGAAGATGCGGCTGACAGCTGAGTTGATCGTGGGGCGTGCAAACCAAACCTAGTTAGGCGGTTACCAGAGCTGCCGTCGTTCCGAGGTTTCGGTCATACAGTGTGTACCCCTTTGTCCACTCATCCTGTCGGCGTCTTCTCAAAACAACCGGCGCGCTTCATCAGAATCGAGGCAACAAGTCCTTGTAGTCAATCTGCAAGATCTTATCGGTGTATCGCTGTGCGATTTCCAGTCAAATTAGATGTTCACGCACTTCCATGAACGACACACATCATGGCAGACTTGGTCCGATGAGCCTCAAGGGAAGTTTTGCGGAGTAATACTGCATGATAGATATACACCAGGATGAAAAAGGACAAAGATACATCTAGGAACGAGCTAGCGGTAGATTAAAGGGGAGACGCTACAGGATGTCCATTCAACAAAGTTCTACAAAGTTCACGGTGACAGCGACGAGCCCATGTATGTCATCCTACCCGCGTCAGGGCAAGCGTACTGACGAAAATAAGGGTCAACGAGAGTCTTGCATTACGGCGAATCAGGGACTCACGATACGTTCCTAGTGGTACCGGGTGGCTCGCCGTCAACTTTAATGACCGCGTAAGTTTGATTGCCCTAGATGTGGCGGTGAGCACCAGGCGAGATATATGTGGCGGTAGACCTACATCTACTATTCTGATCGCTTGTACAATGCCTTGCTTGGTGTTTCCACCCTCAACCAGGAAGCTAACCTTAGAACCGAGCTAGAGGGCGAGGAATGAGGACTATTCGACAATGTTAGCACTGGTAAAAACAACGAACCGGGAATGCGTCTGCCATGATACAAGATACAGAAAAGCCGAGGCTAGAGAGTGGGAGGTGTGGGGGCTTTTGGAGCTACGGCTTGGTGACGAACCATGCCTCTAGATGAAGGGGTCTTTATAGGTAAAGGTTGCAGGAGAGGGTTGCTGAGAATAAGTTAGAAGCACTAACGAACGTACCAAAAAGGACAGGAATGCCATCCTCAATCGATCGATCCAGAAGAACCTGAAAACGTCGTCCATTGGGCCTTGATGAGAGTTGTATTAAGCCTAACCAACCACAGAAACTCGGGCTACAATAGTGATCGGCCGGCAAGAAGCACAGTGAGCGTATGAGTACTCTCGCCATAACTAGGTAGAGCAAAAACACGCACAAATGACGGTCCGGGACTTAGGTATCAAGCTCGGAGAATGAGCGACCGCAGATGGAGTTTCACGGATTGGAGATAGAAATCGAGCTGCGTCAGGGTGATCGTGCACAAGGTGCCTGCGCTGCAGCATCCGCGGATCCAGACGGTTGGGTGGTAATAGGACGTAAACCTAGAAGTTCACTGTAGTCCACGGACACAATGATCAAACTCTGTGTGTGCCACACAGATATACCGGAAACGCAGGGCTTACAGATGTTTACATTCTAGATGTTATTGTTGAGAATTCCCGCGTGGGTTTGTATCGAACATGGAAAAAAACCGGTCGGGACATTTTCGGTATACAACCTGATGATGGAAAGGGGTGAGTAAAACGGATCCACGATGAGAAATCCTGTGCGAGAATGAGTGGTCGAAGAGAGGGTGGTGATGCACGCTGCAGCGCGCGTTCAACTCATTCATTCTCATCAGACACCGCTTACGTAAACTAATATGCCCTTGTGCGCGGACCGCCACCATGCCTGCGCAGACCAGAAATCCAGCAACATCTGCTCGCCATGATATGTCTGTAATCCTCGTAACCGGTTCCTACGACCACGATATACGCTTCTGGGAAGCATGGAGTGGCATATGCTCCCGCACTATCGCGAGGACAGGCGAAAACGGTGTAAGAAGCGACCCCAACTCCAGTTCTGTGTGAATGCAACAACTCATGTACGGTGTTCTAACTCCCACATAGCAAGTAAACCGTTTGGCGATATCTCCGGAGTACGTTCTCATCGTTTCTGAATCAAGCACATATGTCTCAGCGTGTTTCCAGCAAGCGTCTACTAGCCGCCGCTATATACAAGAAGGTCAACATATATGAGATCGCAAGCAACGTGAACTCTTCAACACCGGTAATCATCTTGCCTATCTATGATCTGTGGTGTTTTTAATAACGTGTTGGGTACCAGCTGATCACGTTCGAGGGGCACAACTCGAATGTCACAGCGGTCTGCTTCCACAGCGAGGGAAAGTGGCTAGTCACAGGGAGTGAAGACGGGACCATCAAGATATGGGATCTACGGTTCGTTGCAATGTGTCGATCTCGTTCGTTGCATTTTCATCGTGATATCTCCAAATCTGTATAGAAGTACCCACTTGCACCGAAATTATGACAACGAGGCTCCAGGTACGTTTCATCTCACCGGGTCCTGGTCATATCTGCTAAACCTGGAACTTGTGCAGTAACCGACGTCGTCGTTCACCCTAACCAAGGGGAGCTCATATCGTGCGATCAGCTGGGAAGAATAAAGCAATGGGATTTGTCAGAGAACATATGCACGCATGAATTGGCAAGCTTCTTTCACATGTTGCTGCTGCATTTGTCCTAAGCAGAAATAGAAGACACCAGCAGGGGATATTCCAATGCGCTCTATTAGCTTGGCTTCAGACGGCTCGTGTCTTGTAGCCGGTAACAATAAGGTATTCTTTCTCTGCATCTCCTTTCTCAGGATCTCAGCTGACTTGTCTCCCAGGGAAAATGTTTCGTGTGGAAGATAAACGAAGAACGATCGGAGTTGCCTCGGTTCCAGGCAGTCACGAAGTTTCAAGCACACAGCAAATATCTGACTCGTTGCCTGCTTAGTCCAGATGTCAAGTGAGCCGGTTGAGATCGGATAGATTGTTGTCGGCGACTCAATGTCAGACAACCGATCTGGTTTTCCAGGTATTTGGCTACATGCTCGGCCGACACGACAGTCAAGATCTGGTCAATATCGCCGAATTATGAGTTCAGGTTGGAGAAGATCCTGCAAGGCCATCAGCGTTGGGTGTGGGATTGCGCTTTCAGCGCAGATTCGGCATACCTTGTGACAGGTACGGTCTTTTTGCACTTCCGTCTGTAGTCGACTGAGACTAGATTGAACGCAGCCTCTTCGGATCATACTGCTCGTCTATGGGAGATGGCATCCGGTGAGACCGTGCGCCAGTACAATGGTCATCACAAAGGTTTGGACCGTTTTTTGATGCGTGGCGAAAGCTGACTTTACCCCTGTTAGCTGCGGTCTGCTGTGCTTTACATGATGGAGCTGGGTAGCATCCACACCTTCGTAAAAACTTTTGCTCCTCTGTCGGGTTTTTGCGCTGTCCTGAACTCCCAGTTTCGACTCATACGCATTGCATGTTGCCTTTTTTCGACCGGAGCCTATTGTGTTGTACGTCATTGTACGAACGAGAACATCGGCATACCATTCTACGAAGGCGCGAAGTGGCCAAGAAGTGGCTCTGGGTCTAGACTGTGCAACGCAGACACTGCATCCGTCGAGAAACGCGTTCTAATATCGACACGACGCACACGACAGCTCTGCGAACAACAGGCGAGGCATCTTGGGATTGAGCGTATCTGATATGAACCAACCATGCACTGATTGCGATCTGGGGTTTAAAGTGGTGCTCACACCAGCATCGAGCTTTAGCACAGTGCGTCCAATGTGATCATTGCGATGCACCGGGATTTTTACTTTGGATTTCATTCTCCCAGAAGACCCTCATCTTACCGCGTTGATGTGACTCGCCTCAATGTCGACACGCGGTCGAATGAACGACACGAGTACGAGAAGCTTACCACGATCCACTCAACTCCCATGAAACTGTCCCAATGGTCTGCATACCCGATCGTGAGCGGTGAGAGTGTGTATCCACAGGGCGCCGAGTGGAGGCCTAGAATAAATGACCACGGTCGCACGAAGTCTGACTTCGGGATATGAAATCAAGACGAGGGTAGTCTCGTGGGGTTCTGAGCCGATGGCACAAAAACTGCCATACAGATTCATAGCGGATACCCGGACTAGTCCCGTCCCACCTGGAGGCACCTACATCCGAGGCACTTACATCCGAGGAATTGCAGGCTGCTGGCTCAGCTGCTGGTGTGACGTTATTGCAATCGGTACATTCATTGAAGTCCTTTCACCTTTGCCACTCGCGTTTTACACGATCTCGGAAGATTCGTTGTTCTCAAGGGTCCGCGTGTTCGGTAACTTCTCCATTGAACTTCTTCCACGAACCTTTCGTAGCGTTTGATGATCAGGTACGCTCTCAAGAACGCGCAGTAAGTGTTGGCTGTGGTGATGAGAAATGCAATACCGCGGAGGTCCTGTTTCCTGCCCTTTGCCAGGCGATTCTTGCAAGCTGCACGTCACGGTGCACGTGGGGTTTGATGGCGTCTGAAAGAGGCTACCCGCGCCTATTCGCGCTTATCCGCGCCAAGCCGGGCTGATTTACGGCGCCTCCGGCGGGGCTCCGCAAACCAATGGATTTAATAAAGGAGCTTTGCGATTGGCCGGAGCATTTAAACGCCGACTCAGTAAGGCCTCGGACCGTGTGGCTTGCCAATGAGATAATGTTTTAATTGGAAGCCGGCCTTACGCCGGAAGAGCTCTATCCAAGTGAGTCAGGCTTGAGTCAATGAACGCAGGGGCTACCAATCTTTTCCCTTGGCTGTCTTGCACCTTCACCACCTTCTTGCTAGCCTCGCAGTCATCTTCCGTGCCTCACAGAGATTAGTCCTTGTTCTATGGCCGCTGACTATCCTCCTGCCACTGCTGACCTACAACCTATCGACTCATATTCAGACGACTACGCTAACAATGGATTCGACGAAGTAGAGCGCGATCCTAACTCATGGGCGGGCTCTCTACCCGCTAGCCAGGGTTTATACCAGAACGAGTACGAGAAGGATGCTTGCGGTGTAGGTTTTATATGTCATATCAAGGGCGAGCAGTCGCACAAAATCGTTTCCGATGCGCGCTCGCTCCTGTGCGCAATGACACACCGAGGTGCAGTAGGAGCTGATAGTCGTGACGGAGACGGTGCAGGGGTCATGACGGGCATTCCTCATATGTTCTTCAAGCGCGAGGCAGAGAGGGACATAGGCTGCGAGCTTCCAGAGGCAGGACAATATGGTGTCGGTAATGTATTCTTCAAACCGAACGACCCTGTGGGTCTTCAGAGACAGCAAGCCGTTTTCTCGAAGATTGGCGAGGAACTCGGTCTTCGAGTACTGGGTTGGAGGCCAGTTCCAACCGACGGTACCATCCTTGGCCCTGCTGCAGCCAGCAAAGAACCTGCTATTTTACAGCCATTCATCGTTTCACGCTCGTCTTACGGTGAAGGCACTACCTCTCAAGGTAGACCTTTTGACGCGAAAGATTTTGAACGTCAACTCTATGTTCTTCGCAAGCACGCAACCCACAGCATGTCGGTACTCCTTTTTCTTACGCTTGAAATACGCTCATTGTCTTGATTTTGGCTTATGAAGTACGCTCGCGAAGGGCTTTTACGTCTGTTCTCTGTCTTCCAAGAATATCGTATACAAAGGCCAATTGACCCCCCCTCAAGTGTACAACTACTATCACGATCTCAACCATGTCTTGTATTGCTCGCATTTCACTCTTGTACATTCTCGGTTTTCAACAAACACGTTCCCGAGCTGGGACCGAGCCCAACCTATGAGATGGGCCGCTCACAATGGTAAGTACATATGCTTTCGGAAGATCCCCTTTATCTTACCCGCGACACCAGGTGAGATCAATACCGTTCGCGGCAATAAGAACTGGATGCGCGCACGCGAAGGCGTTCTATCGTCTTCTCTCTTCGGGGACCAACTTGATCTCCTGTATCCTATCATCGAGTCAGGTGGCTCAGACTCCGCAGCGTTCGACAACGTCCTCGAATTGCTAGTCGTTAACGGCGTGCTGACGCTTCCGGAAGCCGTCATGATACTCATCCCAGAAGCATGGCAAGGCAATGACATCATGGAGCCTGAGAAGAAAGCGTTCTACCAGTGGGCAGCTTGCCTTCAAGAGCCTTGGGACGGGCCGGCCCTATTCGCTTTCAGCGACGGCCGCTATTGCGGAGCCAACCTTGACCGCAATGGTCTTCGCCCATGCAGATATGTTGTCACCAACGAGGACATCATTGTATGTGCGTCCGAAGTCGGCGCGTTATACATTCCTCCCGAGAAAGTCGTATCGAAGGGCCGTCTGAAACCCGGGCGGATGTTACTCGTCGATACGGAGGAAGGACGGATCGTCGACGACAAAGAACTCAAGCGAACCACTGCCCGCAAGCAGAATTTCGCTTCTTGGATCGAGACCAACATGCTCAAAGTCCCAAATATCGTCAAGCGTGTCATGCGCTCCCATAAAGTTGCCCCCACCATAGACGATTATACCCTTAGTACCGACCCGAAGCTCCTCGCATTCGGATACACGGTAGAACAACTCAGCCTACTCATGCTTCCCATGGTCACTGACGGCAAGGAAGCGCTGGGATCGATGGGCAACGACGCACCCCTCGCGTGCATTTCTACTCAACCGCGTCTCATCTATGACTATTTCCGGCAATTGTTCGCCCAGGTCACAAACCCTCCTATTGATCCTATTCGCGAGTCTATTGTCATGTCTCTCGAAGCGTATGTTGGACCGGAGGGCAATCTTCTCGAAATGAAGCCGGAACAGTGTCACCGCATCCTCCTACCCTCTCCGATTCTTTCCATCGAAGAAATGAACGCCATGAAGTCCTTGAAGTCTGCTTACTCTTCGTGGGCCTCGCGCATCATTGACATCACCTTCCCAAAGGAGCAAGGTCTTCCGGGCTATAGACTTGCTCTCGAACGTGTGCAGAGCGAGGTGATGCAAGCCATCGAGGATGGGATCAAGGTCATTATACTGTCCGACCGAGAGACTGGGCCAACGCGTGTTCCTCTCTCGGCGCTTGTGGCGTGTGGTGGTGTTCACCACCACCTGGTGTCGCATAAAAAGCGTGCGAAAGTTGCTCTCATGATTGAGACGGGCGAGGCTCGTGAGGTTCATCATCTCTGTGTTCTCATAGGCTATGGTGCCGATGCCATATGCCCGTGGTTAATCATGGAGACTATCCACAAGATTGCGCGTGAAGGACTGTAAGCATACTCCCTCTCGTGTCATGTGTATCTGCTGAGATGTTGTGTATAGGGTGAAAGATGGGAAGACTGCTGTAGAGCTCATCGAGAACTACCGCCATTCCGTCGACGGCGGTATCTTGAAGGTGATGTCGAAGATGGGTATCTCCACTCTTCCGTCGTACAAGGGTGCCCAAATTTTCGAGGCCCTCGGACTACATGCCGAAGTTATCGAAAGCTGCTTCATCGGCACAGCCAGCCGAGTTCAGGGAGCTACCTTCGATCTACTAGCCATGGACGCGTTTGAAATGCATGAGCGCGGTTGGCCTTCCCGTGAGACTATCATGCCACCTGGCATGCCCGAGTCTGGAGAGTATCATTGGCGATCTGGCGGAGAAGCTCACATCAACGACCCCGCCGGCATCGCATACCTCCAGGACGCCGTAAGGGAGAAGAACCAGCAGGCGTATGATGCATATTCGAAGAACGCGAACGAGCAAGCACAGGCAATCCATCTACGTGGTCTTCTTGATTTCCGCTTCGAGAGCGCCACTCCGATTCCCGTTGAGCAGGTCGAACCGTGGAATGAGATCGTACGCCGGTTTGTCACGGGCGCTATGTCGTATGGGTCCATATCGATGGAGGCGCACTCGACCTTGGCTATTGCTATGAATCGGCTTGGTGGCAAGTCGAACACGGGTGAAGGCGGTGAGGATGCCGAACGGTCGAACATCTTACCCACTGGCGATACTATGCGCTCCGCCATCAAGCAAGTTGCCTCTGGTCGGTTTGGTGTCACTTCCAACTACCTCGCAGACAGCGATGAGCTTCAAATTAAGATGGCGCAAGGTGCAAAACCTGGCGAAGGCGGTGAACTACCCGGCCACAAGGTGTCTACATCCATCGCACGCACTCGCCACTCCACTGCGGGCGTTGGTTTAATCTCGCCTCCTCCTCATCACGATATCTACTCTATCGAGGATCTCAAGCAGCTCATCTACGATCTGAAATGCTCCAACCCTCGTGCCCGTGTATCTGTCAAGCTGGTTTCTGAGGTCGGCGTGGGCATCGTCGCTAGCGGTGTCGCTAAAGCTAAAGCGGACCACATACTGATCTCTGGTCACGATGGAGGCACTGGCGCTTCTCGTTGGACAGGTATTAAGCATGCAGGTCTGCCGTGGGAGCTCGGTCTCGCCGAGACTCACCAGACTCTTGTCTTGAACGATCTCCGTGGACGCGTGACCGTCCAGACCGACGGCCAAGTTCGCACCGGTCGCGACATCGCCATTGCTTGCATGCTTGGAGCTGAAGAGTGGGGCTTCGCCACTACGCCCTTGATTGCTATGGGCTGCATCATGATGAGGAAGTGTCATCGTGAGTTCTTCCTCATCCATACACCGCTGTCACACGTTTTAACATTCACAACCTAGTAAACACCTGTCCAGTGGGAATTGCCACCCAGGATCCACAGCTTCGCGCCAAGTTTGCGGGACAACCCGAGCAAGTCATCAACTTCTTCTACTACTTGGCGGAAGAATTGAGGTCCATCATGGCGAAGCTTGGTTTCCGAACCATCAATGAGATGGTTGGGCGCGCAGATATGCTCAAAGTCGACGAGAAGCGCCGCACACCTAAGACTGCTCACCTTGATCTGTCCGCCATCCTTAAGCCGGCTTGGCAGATGCGACCCGGCGCGGCAACCTATCGTGTACGCGCGCAAGACCACAAACTTTACATTCGACTCGACAACAAGTTCATCGACGAGTCGGAGCCTGCTTTGACCAAGGGCTTGCCTGTTCATGTTGACTGTGACGTGACGAACACTGATCGGGCCCTCGGCACTTCACTCTCGTATAGAGTTTCCAAGATGTACGGCGAGGAAGGGCTACCGAAGGACACTATACATATCAGTATGAAGGGGTCTGCAGGACAGTCGATGGGTGCATTCCTTGCTCCTGGTATAACCATAGAACTGGAAGGAGATGCCAACGATTATGTCGGTAAAGGTCTTTCTGGTGGACGCCTCATCGTGTACCCTCCAAAGCAGTCCAAGTTCAAGGCCGAAGAGAACATCATCATCGGCAACGTCTGTTTGTACGGTGCGACGTCTGGCGAGGCTTTCATTCGCGGTGTTGCCGCCGAGCGGTTCGCCGTCCGCAACTCCGGTGCAAATGCTGTCGTGGAGGGCACTGGTGATCACGGTTGCGAATACATGACTGGTGGCCGAGTTGTCGTCCTCGGCACCACAGGACGTAATTTCGCCGCCGGAATGAGTGGAGGTATCGCGTATGTCCTGGACACCGCCCATACTTTCGCATCCAAGGTGAACCAGGAGATGGTGGAGCTCGGAATGGTCACTGATCCACGCGAAATCGCCGAGCTGCGTGGACTAATCGAGGATCATCGTCATTACACGGGATCTGAAGTCGCCGACCGCGTATTACATGACTTCCATCACCTCCTCCCGCTATTCGTCCGTGTCATGCCGTACGACTTCAAGCGTGTCCTGGAAGAGGAGATCGCGAGGGCAAGGGAGGAGAAGATGCGCCAGAGCGTCATCGATCTAGTTCCTTCTCGGACAGCCAGCCAGGTCGATCTTGCCTCGGAAGGCATTGAAGACATACTACGTTCCAGCAGAGCCCTAACTACATCCCGTAGTAGTCGCTCGCCATCCAAGGCTCGTCCTGAGCCCACAATGACCGATTTGGAGGATTCTCTGGTCGACGATGCTACCACCAAGCAGCGCATGAAGAAGCTTGACAAGACGCGTGGTTTCATGAAGTACAAGCGACTGACGGAAACCTATCGTGCACCACGCAAACGTGTCAAGGACTGGAAAGAGATTTCCCATCGCCTTACTGAGTCGGAATTAAGCTATCAGTCCGCTAGATGTATGGATTGCGGTGTTCCTTTCTGCCAGTCTGATACTGGCTGTCCTATCTCCAATGTTATCCCGAAGTGGAACGATCTGGTCTTCAAGGGACAATGGCAAGACGCACTCAACCGTCTCCTCCTGACGAACAATTTCCCCGAGTTCACCGGCCGTGTTTGCCCAGCCCCGTGCGAGGGTGCGTGTGTCCTCGGCATTAACGAAGAGCCAGTCGGTATCAAGAGTATTGAATGTGCCATCATCGACAAGGTCCGGAGTTTTTCTCTCCTATGGTCTTCTATCGTTGACACATCATAAACAGGGCTTTGAGATGGGTTGGATGGCACCGAACCCGCCTCAGTTTAGGACCGGGCGCAAGGTAGCGATTATTGGGTCCGGCCCCGCAGGTTTGGCTTGCGCCGACCAATTGAACAAGGCAGGACATCTTGTTACTGTCTATGATCGTAATGATCGTATGGGAGGGCTTTTGATGTACGGCATACCAAAGTCAGTGCTTTCCATCTCAACGTGTGAGGGTGTATCTGATCGCTCATCTCCAGCATGAAACTCGACAAGAATGTCGTGCAACGGCGTCTCGATCTGATGTCTGCAGAGGGTGTCGTAAGTCTAGGCAGAGCTGTCAGTACGATATTCGGCATACTCACTCATTCATCGTGCAGACATTCGTTCCGAATGCCCACGTGGGCAAGGACATCGACGTGAACGAGATCCGTGCGCAGAATGATGCTCTGGTGATCTGCACCGGTGCGACATGGCCTCGGGATCTCAAGATACCAAACCGTGAGGCAGACGGCGTTCATTTTGCCATGGAGTATCTGCAGGTAAGTTAGCAAGACATGCGTTATCCATTTGTCATTAATGAAATATTCGATCAGATGAACACTAGATCTCTCCTCGACTCGGAACTCCAAGACCACAACTACATCAATGCGAAAGGCAAGGACGTTATCGTTATTGGTGGAGGTGATACAGGCAATGACTGCATTGGTACCGCCATGCGTCACGGGGCGAAATCGGTCACCAATTTCGAGTTGCTCCCCAAACCTCCAGCTACGCGTGGGAGGGATAACCCATGGCCTCAGTGGCCCAGGTAGGCAATGCACGCATGACTTTCTGGTCATCAGTATCTTAACGCAAGTTCATAGGATCTTCCGCACCGATTACGGTCACACAGAAGTGGCTGCACATTTTGGCAATGGTATGCATTCCTACGATATCAACCGCTTACTACATCACTGACGGTTCTCCCAGATCCTCGCGAATACTCTATCTCAACCAAGGACTTCGTTCTTGACGAGGAAGGCAAATTACAGGGCCTCAACACAGGTACAGGCGTTTTCTCCGTGTCATTCTCACTTTGACTTATATCTTATCTGCGATAGTGCGTGTTGAGTGGACCAAGGATAGTGGCGGACGGTGGAAAATGGAAGAAGTCCCTGGATCAGAGAAATTCTTCTCTGCTCAGCTCGTCTTCCTAGCTCTTGGTTTCCTAGGCCCCGAGTCTGACCTCATCAAGGCGCTCGGCGTTCAGCAGGATGCGAGATCCAACATCCAGACTCCGCCCAAGAAATATTCGACGAACATAGATGGTGTCTTCTCTGCAGGTGACTGTCGTCGTGGACAGTCTCTGATCGTCTGGGGTATAAGGTATGGTCTTTGCACCCACTTTCCCATGTATCGGATGCTTATGACTATTGTTAGTGAGGGCCGCGGAGCTGCAGCTGAAGTAGACGCATGGCTCAGCGGCGGTGTCACAAGACTGCCATTCGACGGTGGCATCAAGAAGCGGGTATGTGTGATACAGTCAGGTACTACTTTGACGTTACTCATCATTGTCGGTAGGTGTTCCTGCCCCCTTCGAGCAACCTGTCGCAAACGGCGGAGTCCGTTTCTTCTGAGGCGTAAATTTCTGTATCATGTATCTGGGAGAGCATGTATCACCGCCGGTCCACAGCACAAAACACAGGGAGGGACTGTCATCTCTCCTATGGCTTCAACACACTGCTTATGTATATGCATTCGGTCATCGAACTGCATGGAAAATCTGGAATATCGTTGGAATATCTTGTTTGTAGTGCTATGTGATATCCACAAATGTACCGCTATCGTGTCAATGTATACTGCGTTGTCGTTGTTACTTGCAGTCCGTCGTGATTGTACGAGATTGGAAAGTGCAACATGAGGAATCGATCTGGCGGACTGAGAGTGGCGGGGTCACCTGATCTACGCGTTGTTGACGACTTCCACGCGTGTTTGCAGTCTGTTCCTGTTCTTCTGTCTCCTGTTCAATGGCTTCACGAACTCAACGAACGTACGGCTCTCGTACAACGCGACTAGCACCCCCGTCATCTCCTCTGCCGTCCGACCTCGCCTCATCTCCACCATCGACGCCAGTCGGACGCAAGAGGCCTCTTACAGAGGACAGCAACACCCCACCCCGCAAGAAAGCTCGCTTTTCGTTCGCGTCGAAGCCCTCCACAAGCTCTTTTTCGAAGCCGAAAGGAACTATCAAGACAAAGGGCAAAGGAAAGGATCACGGGAAAGACAAGAGTCAAAAGCAACTCACTCAGCTTCACTTCACTTTGGACACCACTACTCTGCGAACATGTCCGATATGCGATTTGACGTATACGAAGGCTGCGCCTGATGATGAATCGTTGCATAAGACGCACTGTACCAGAGTACAAAGGGGACTCGAATGGGGTAAGGAGGAGGAGCGAGAGTCGACGAAGGCCGGTGTGGAAGAACTTGCAACTGGTGTGAAGTTGAGAAACGGGGCCAAAGGCAGGATAATATCCTTCAGAGCAGATGTTGGTGGGAAAATTGGCGCGAAAGTATGTTCCTTTGGCTATTTCGCAGAGATGTACGTTGATCACATACGTATCACGCAGCTTACCATCCTTCTGGATACCATAAACTTGACGTTGTCATCGCCGCCGCTTTCTTCAGAGGTTATCCAGGCTTCCAAAGCATACATATTTCTATTACCTTCTCCGACACCACTATCATCACATCGCGAGAAGATCGTAGGCTGCGTCATAGCGCAGCGGATATCGACTGCAATGGCCATCGCATCTCCGGCGGATATCACTGCCAACGGTATGCGCAAGCCCTCAGCTTCTATCTCACTGCTTTCACCGCCGGCAGATGTTGAGAATCATCCACCAGCGGTCCCTGCTACAGCATCCTCATCACCTCCCGCACTGATTCCAGTTGATTCCTCCACAAACCTATATGTACACCCGGCGCCTCTTCCCACGCCGATGGGTATCCCGCGCCTTTTCGTCTCTTCGTCCCATCGTCGGCTTGGTATCGCATCCCGACTACTTACTGCAGCCGTCGAGTCCTTCATCTTCGGTTGTCCGCTTGATCCGGCGAAAGGTGAAGTGGCTTTCACTCAGCCGACTGGTGCCGGCAAAGGAGTCTTGGAGAAGTGGGGAAGGGGAGGAGTTAGGATCTATGAAGAATAGGATTGAGACATCTTGTCACAAGTCGATATTGGTATTCATCTCTAGGTTCTCTTGCTGCATTTACTCGTTATAGATATGTGTTTGTTGCGCAAGTGTATACGTAATGGTATAGTTGGCCCTATGGGTCCATTGTGTACATGCCGCCTCGGAGTCCGACACCCCCGACAGACCGGCGGTGGTGATTCTATAGTGAGTACGCGTCAACATCTATGTCAGGGTCTGTTAACGCCTTGCAGCTATAGAGTCCTCCTGGCCCCCCTACAACCTGCTGCTCTCACGTCCGAGCGGCTGTGTTGTTCATTCAAGAACGGCCACCGGAGTCGGAAGAAAGCCAGCGGTAAAAATCGCTCATGTGAGGGATGGCGACCTTAGCGAACATGGCCTAAAGCTAGCCTGACAAAATACGGACAGCGATCGTGGGAACACCGTCGTATGTGGCGTTCCTGCAGCGATTGGTATAAGAGGAGAGGGTCGAGTCCAGGATCCCAACCAGTTCCCTCCCCAGCGACCGCGCAACTCTCCTCTGCATAACGTACTATACTCTCTCTCTACTCAACCAAACTCAATACCTCATAATCAGCTGAACTTGATACCTTCATCGTTTCCATCTCGGATCCAATAGCCTATCAAATCCAAACCACCATAGTCTCCAGATTATATCCATAAGATGGCCAGCTCCTCTGTGTTGACTCCTGCTCCCATCAAATCTGCACCGTACCCAGCAACAACCGTTGCCCCAACAGACCAATCCGCCCAGCCTAGCGAAGGATCAGGAGCACCCCAATGCTGCCACTGTGGGTGGAGGGGAGCCCATGCCCCCACCTGCCCCTTCAAGTAATCTTGTCCTCAATCCATGAGTATGACAACTTCGGTGCTCGTCGACGACAGTAAGTCATAACTCTCCCACCTGTATCGACGCGACTTAACTATGTTTCCAGGGTCGTTCGTTCGCTTCAAATCCCATAATCTATCAACTAGTAATCCTCAGAGAGCTTCTCTTGTGCTATGCGTCGTTTCGTATAATGGCCATCACTAATATATAGTAAACCTGTATTGCTTCGCTATCCCCAGCCATTATTGCTATGGATTAACGCATTGTCGATCATATCTATCGTTGATTCGTTCCATATTGAGCGACGCCACCAGCCTCAACATGTGCCTTATCGGGTTAGTGATCTATTGATCGTTACTTACCAGTCGTTCAAGGCATCTGGTAAATATATCTCTTGTCATTCTATGATGCAATAGCGCTTCGTTTGATGTGATAACAGATGCAATATCAGCTAGTCCGACCGCCAGCTGTGCCCATAGACTTTGCGTTTTGTCGGTGAGAGTCGAGGTCTCCAAACATATTCCAAGTTTCCGCTAGGCCCGAGAATCACGTACGTAGGTCAAAGCAGGTGTACGGTTACATAATGATATTGCAATCGTAGATACTTGTACACATAGAGTCACAGCTATCGGTACAAACAGACGACGGGGAGGTAAATTACAATAGGATAGTATTAATGACCAATAATATTGCCATGTGCATGAACATTTTTACGTCGTTGAATGACCGGATTCAGCGAGTCCAGACAGTGACCGTAGACTGTAGTGCACAATAAGTATTAGTAGTGATTCAATGATTGATCTGGGACATATTGTAGCATACCTGGAAGCCGTTCACATTCTGACTTTGCGGGATTATGGCTGTATCGGCGAGGCTCAATTGTGAGTTCACACCTACAGTCGAGAGGCTGTACACCGATATCGTCGAAGTGCTGTCGATGCTGAGAATTTGCTGTTGGCAAGTAGCGGGATCGAGACAAGTTTGGGCAAAGTTCTGGAAGAAGCTGTAGAGTCCTGCGCCGAAGATGATGATGTTCTGCGAGTTCTGGACCATCAACGCCCAGGCAGATTGCTGACTAGGGAAGTTGGGATCGTTCAGAGAAGCTTCAATAGAGAAAGGGGTGGGTGCCGCTGGCGAGGGTTGGTAGTAGGGCTGAAGACATATTTAGTAGACCGCGATACTCCTCTGGGAATGCACACTGACCGTTTCAGTTTGGATCAACCCCATGTAGTGGTTTGCTGCGTTCGCAAGGTTATACTGATAAATTGTGTGGTGCTCAACTAAACTCGGGGTTAGTCAA
Organism: Phlebia tremellosa; assembly: GCA_011032875.1. Taxonomy (NCBI): domain Eukaryota; kingdom Fungi; phylum Basidiomycota; class Agaricomycetes; order Polyporales; family Meruliaceae; genus Phlebia; species Phlebia tremellosa. The sequence goes on along the minus strand of JAAIFI010000012.1, from coordinate 86,180 downwards.
GGGTCTGATTACCGAGAGTACGGTAACTTACCAGCAGTACCGATCATCCACACCGGACCCTGAGACTCGGAGAGCAATCCTCGGCCTGCCCAGATGGTAAGCTGTTCGCCACTGCCATCCAGATCGTGATCCGCGGTCCAAAGCCAAGTGCCCTAGAACAGATCGATGTATGAAGATCGTGTCTTCCATGCAGGTATAAATTTCCCACATACCTCCAGGTAAGCATTGGACTGGGGAGTCAGATGCAAGGTCATGAAACCGGCTGCGCACGTGCTGATATCCGAGCCAGAAGGGCAGTTAGACTGAAGGTTCGTTCCAGCCGCTGTGCGTGGTGATGCTATCAGTTATCGCTCCAAGATTACAGGGGCTGCGAACGCACCTCCACCCAGTCGGAAATGCGTATCCCACATTCCCGCACCGCCTTGAGTGGGCGAGTTTACGTTCCATTCCACCAAAATTGCTCCCGGCGCTGAAAAACAACGTGGATCAACAATCGATTGCAACGCCCGACATGCGCGGATAACCGTGCACTTACCAGGCCCTTGAGTGGTGAATACGATGTCGGTAATCTCGAGGATGCCTGACGAGCCAGGGGCACCAGCCTGAACCATCACCGTCGGACTGTTCATGTTCGAGAATGCAGATCCTCCGCCCATGATAACGGACCAGGCTTCGCCAACCATCTGCGTGCCTGCTGGAATCTTCAATGTATTTGTGATAAAGTAGACACTGTATCATCATGTAAGTCACTGTCGCTATTTGAGCGATGTAGATAACTAACCCAGCATCGAAGAAGATGATCTTGCAGCCAGAGAACTGAATTCACATAACAGGATAAGAACAAATTTGAGATTAGATAACAATAACATACGTTGTTGAAGACGGCTTGAAGTGCAGCTGTGTCATCTGTTACGCCGTCACCTTTAGCACCCTGGCTCTTTACGCTGACGAACTGGTCCACAGCAAAGTCGGCGTATCTGCGGCATTGTCAATTCTATTCTTGCGTAACATATAGAAGATACGTACTGAGGGTGGGTCTTTCCAAATATCCTTCCCGAGCTGTCGAGCAAGCTGGCGGCCTTTGTAGGCGCAGGAATGTTGGCCTGCTGGAATTTGAACGAGGAGCTGGATCCACTGTAGACATTTCCCTGTCCCCAGCTTTCAATGGTAGTGGTACCACCAGCAAGAACAACTTGGCCATTAGCAACACCGACAGCTGTGGGCACGTTCTGCAAGTTGATGTTGTTCAGGACGAGGGATCCGGCCAGTGAGGTCGAAGGCTCGCTGTTTTGAATGAAGATTGGCGTGTTGATAACCGTAGCGTCAATGATGGCCACTGCGCCGACAGTCTGGCGACCAAGAGATCAGAGCGAATCAAGCGGACGTCGGATAAGACGAACCTGGTCCGCTTCGGAGGTACCACCCGTAGCCAGCTGGAAGCCGATCTGGCAGTTATTGACTAAAAGCCCATGTCAAATGGATACTAGTTCACACGGCGAAGGGATAAGTAAACTTACTGGTAACGCCCTGGAAAGTCCAGCCTTATGTCCGGAACGTAGGTTGTCAGATGACCAACTTTACTATACCAATAGAAATGCTAACCCCAATTCCATATCGAATTGATAGCTATTGAAGAAAAATTCAGAGGACCGTCATGGGCGGCAGGGGACGAACGTGTATTCACCGACATTGGCATTGTTTACCGTGATGTTGCGGACAGTGAACCTGAAGATTACAAGATCGTGATGGTCAATGACCATTTTAGCAACGACGCAGGAGTACCCACTGTTGGTTACCAACTGTGATACCGAACTTCCCTAGGTAGGCAGTTCAGAACCACGTGAACAGGTGGACGATTCGGGAACATACCGCCATTGAAAACAATATCTGTATTCCATTCAATTGAGTTATAGCGGTCAAGTAACCTATAAGAAGGGATGGACGTACCGCCCATGAAGCCACCACTACCGTTTTCCATGAAGATACCTGACAAAGGTCATCGATGTTATGTTTCACATGAGCTGGGATGAGATGAGCAAACCTCACCTTGGTGATTGTTTCCCGGAGCAGTGCTCATGTTCACCACAACGTTCATGAGCGAGGTGGATTGAGAAACTTGCCAATGCAGACCAGTGGCAGATGATGAGGCCGGCATCTGGGTCAAGTCTATGACGAGGTTTCTCACAGACCTGAAGAAGTTATCCTGGTTGACTTCAGAATGCAATCAATTAGTAGAAGACTATTGTGATTAGGTATGGTAAGTACCATAGAATTGGGCACCACCGCCGTTAGCGATATATGGATCAGCATCTATACACACAGTGAGCGTGGTTGATTTGATCATGTACTAATACATACCGATGACAGCCAGTCCCGAGAAGCTGGGTGCCGCGACGATAGTTGGCGGGTTGCGGGCATCACCAATAAGCTGGGTGTAGTACAAAGCAACCAGAGGAGAGGAGACCAAGTAGGTACTAAGAGGGTATGTTATGGTCATATAATAACATGCTGAGCTTCAGCTTCAGCTTACCCAGTGGGGAAGAATACATCAGCAGGCGAGGTACTCGTTGACTGACAGCCTAGATTGCAACGGTTGCCAGCAGAAATGGCGGCGCTAGACACGTGCAGTCAGAATGACATAAAGCATCAAAACTATGGACAAAGGCTGCGAACTTAATGGCATTGGTATCATCTGTGACGCCATCACCGACGGCACCGAAGTCCTTCACGTTGCGGAAGACTTGGTAAGTGCTGGCATCAGAGTTGAAGGGTGCGGTTCCCTGTACAGAACATGTGCAATGAGCGACGTGGCGTTCAGGACGTTATGCACGATAGTACCTGATGCTGAATGTTCTGCAGCCAGAACGCATCGCCTGGAGCGGCGGTACCAGAGCCAAGTGCAGATGAACATTGAGACCCCAACGCCGAAGTGAGTGGCGCCGAGTGAGCTAGGACGCCGAAGGCGGCGAGTAAGAGAGATTTGAAGAACATGTCAGTGAGGGGGCGCAGTCCACGAGGAAAGAGAGCAACATAGCGAGGCAGGTTTTATAGCAAAGGGCATGCGAAGGAGGGTAGAGGCCCGGACCGGGCGAAGCACCGACAAAGTGTAGTTTGTCCCAGGGAGGGCGCACAAAGCACAAAGGGATCATCGTGCCCAACAAAGAAAACGTGGTATGTTTGGGGAGACGTACAGGTAGGTTCGGTAGGCTTGCCAAGTTTGTCATGCACGCGATGAAGAAACTTTGACAACCGCGTGCTGCCACTTTCATGTCGAGGACTCGTGACAGAAGAACCAGACATAGGGAAACCACACGGGGACAAGGACGAAAGGGTCCACTGACGGAGATGATTCTGAGAGGTCAGTAACGGTGTACCAACGAGGACAGATGAGGAACCGACCGAAACCGGGCGGTCAACGAGTGATTGCTTTGCGTCCGAGAAGACCTGCCAGAACACGCGCGACCGCCGTGGGGCCCCGCGTCTTGACCACGTGAGCCATTTTTGACTCGCATGACGTCTGGCAGCAGGCTGTTTCAAGCTGCGCAGAGCATCTTATTCTTGTGAACCTTCGTACCCGAAGCAAACAAAGACGTCCGAGAGGCCAGTGTTCGCTCCCAACCTCTCGACTTGGCTCTCGCTCGTATTTCCCACGATCAAACACCATGGACCTGTCGGACATGATCAGCAGATGCGCAATGGGTCTCACTCCCAGCTTACCACTTGGTAGAAGGACATGCGAGTGTGTGCGAAGTCTTCGTCGCTCTGTCCATGGCGTCGCATGGTTGAAAGACGTCCAATAATGTTTGAATATCTCCGTGGTTTAATCCTTGTCGTATTTTTCAGAGGAAAGACCAACGTCACATCTTCGAGCTCCACAGCTTCAGTTAGACCTCATCCGTTCACATGGAGCCTCGGATATTCTATGTGCAGTCGCTTTGCGTGATCGTACTGTAGAGTATCAAGGTGGTTATGGGACAAACGACATCAGACGCCGACCGGTATCTCGGACTTTACGCCGTAGTCACCTTTTTGAGGAACAGAACGCATCGATGGCGACTCGCTACACCACTATTCCGGTGGCATAGCTCCCGCTTGTGAGGCTTTGCGCATTTATGTTCCCAGGCATGGTCCGATTGAATTTTAGACATTTCAATTTGGACCACTCGCTTCTTGTACCATTTCCATTTACCTTTGCGGACTGGATGAATCTCGCAACTCTTATGAGCTTAAGATGCATTGCCGTTACGGCAATTAGCATCGAATTGCCATTTCTCCCCTGCGGTACAGTGGAGGATTTGCGCGTTTAGGTCACTGTTAGAATCTGTGTTCAACGCGGGAGTGGAGCAAACATACTATATTCTGCGTCACGAGTCCGCCCCCGTGGGTGGCGTACCAATCCTGGTGGCAGATATGCAAGGATCAGCTTCACTCAGGACGACCAAGATGAGATGATGCACTCACGGTTCCTACGGAACCTCCGTAGGAGAGCAGTGCAACTCGCCCCATTGAACAGTATATGGTGATGTATTCCGGACTGCTTGAGTCACAAGGACGATGTAGACATGTCTTTTTGTAGCCTGTTCATGTGTTCCGACACACAGCTACAATGGAAGAAAGCAAAACTACACGCCAACTCATGACGAGACTTGCTCCGCAGATCACATGCACTGCTTGGTGTGCTGATGTGTCTATACGCGCGGTACCGCATACGGACTTAAGCACGCGTCTGGACGCCTGTGAATCCGACGGACATAATGTCAATTCAACAGCGCAAAGGCGCTTGGGCTCTTGGGATATCACAAGAAATCTTACCTACCAGTACCGACAGAGGAGAGGAGTCAGGGGACAATATTGACTACTCTCCCACTCCCATACGTCGGATCGTGATCGTATTGGCGGAGGCGAGTTGACAATAGTGCACCCCGAGACACACTTGATGAGAAGTCAAGAGAATGGGATGATTCGGATGCATTTCTTGCACACACCGATGCGAAAGGTATGAAAAACTTGCGTCAATAACAGGTCACGATGTTCGTGCTGCGCTCCACGACTACCCCAGTGGGGCGATGCGCAAAGTACCGCAGTAGGACTGTCTATGCCATGAACACGGATCAGTTGCCGACAAAGAAGATAGCATGAGAGAGAAGCGAACAAAATCTGACATACCTGTGAAGTTGCGAGAATAAAAACATACGCTTCAAACCAATCATGTCACTGTACTAAACTGCGCGATTCGGTGGAAAGCGATGCACTCACTGGCGTTTTTCCGGAGGAAGTCCGACATTCACAGTCAGGCTCGCATCTATAGAGCAAACAAGAACCGGGCCATCTACACATGATTTCTGTGGGACGAGATGTCGAAAATTAATGAGATGTAATACACGAGACTTCTAAGGAAGAGCTTTCACTTGCAACACGACACACGTTCACGATGGTTGATGCACTGTATGACCAATATTTCACTTTAGCTATATGGATGCAGTGCATGGTATCGCACCTTGAGTTCGTAGACGTGGAGTATTGCTGGAAAAGCATATGGCATCCTCCTCCGACCGCAAAGTCATATCTTACTAGCTTCGTGCTGTACTACCAATGGAAGTAGAGCGGCTGTCTCTGCGTCATCGAAGGTTCCTCCCGGAGAAACTGAATCAACGTCAAATCCAAGCAGAAGGGGATCAGAGTGGAAACTTACGCAGGAGAATCGGCTTACGTCGCGGCCGATTTGTCGCTGTGATACAAGGAGGTTGCGACGGTTGTCAAATATGCGCAGCCACATAGGGTGAACTTGGGTGGCTGTCTATGCCGGACAGAAGCTCGGAGCGAATGTTTAAGCACGGACCGCAGCTGCGATTTGTTCCTGGCATCCAAAAATCACCCATTGGTGACCTCTGAATAGACTCGCGACACAAATAACCACCGGCGTTGTGGCGTCACATCTGTCTCCGCAACGCTCGGATTTCCGCCCAGCCGTGCGCGAGAAACTACTGGCGCGGCTCGATAAAGCGGCATCGCAACATATTCCTAGGACAGAGGAGAGTGCGGGGACATATGTCCGACGTCTGCCGCTTCGCTTACAGCGACCAACAGCGTCGGTCAGACGACTTATTACGACGACTGGTACCGGATCGTACAGAAGTGTTAAAAGCACAGCATTTCTGTTAGAGAAGTGAACTATGGGCTAAAGATATGCCGTTGAGACAACGTACTGAGTAAGACCATACCACATCTCAGAACGATGAGCGCTCTTATAACATGAAGTTTGCGCGCGTAACAACATATATAGAGAACAAAGTTCATGTACACAAAATGGTAAGCTATGATGAACTCGGAGAGAGAGATACGCAAGGGCAGCTTACCGTTCCCAACGAAACGACGATATTGACCATTGTCAATAGGCCTGGCTTGACAACCTTGAAGCTAGTAGTGATCGATAATTAATTTTCATTGCTTAAGGTAAGGAGAAAACCATCGATGAGAGAATGAGCATATACACGAGACTTGTTCGCACGATATGCGCGGCCCGTGGAGCAACTGGAAGTTGCAATGATGAACATATGCTCCCAGCGTGTTTGCTGCCTTCTGCGAAGCCTAGCAACGGCGGCGAGTTGACCGCGAGCTGATCGCAAAATAACGTTCCGCACAACGGCTAGGTGTGCGGGTCAGCTGAGTGTCAACATGCCGCACTCAGGAGGCAATGAGATCTATGTGAAGTGGATTTATGTCCCTGGGACGCGAGCAGGCTTGTGTGAGCGCAGGGTGGTTGAATATGATAAGAGACTTACTACTGTGGGCTCAAGGAAGGGCGGTAATAACAGAGCGCAGCATACACCTCTGGAATACTCCCAGGACTTCGCCGTCGAAGATGCCCCGCTACCCCTGCATGGCCATCATAATTGTTTTTGTCGCGCATATAGTCACGGTAGAGTACGCTTGTGCCTGAGATCGGAAGACAAAAACACGATGTACTCTCCAGGTTTCGGCCGTGCTCCTGCATTGTAGCTCATTTCTGATATGTGCGATGCATCCAGGGATGGCTAACAGATCCCAGTCTGCCCTCGCATGGATGATTATCGTGAGCTTGTGCAAGTTCAGAACAGAGGCAAACAGAGGCGGGCAGAGGTCAAAGAGGCCAAAAAGCAATTGGTGCCGGCGCTGTGCCGGCCGGACGGATAATCAAGCGCCCCTTGTTCAGTGGAAAGCCGGAGGGCGGCAAAGATCGGCAGTGGGACATGTTATTCCCACGGCGGGGACACACCAACGGAGACGGATTTGTAGACAAACCCATCCTCTCCTTCAACCGTCTCCTCCGTGTCAGTCAGTCCTTCCACAGCTTGCTCGTCGTCTACAGCGGCCATCTAGCACTCTAAGCTTCTTCTGCCCATCGTTTTGTATCATTCTCTAGCATTGTCATCCGTCGCGATCATCGCTAGTCTGCGGGCGGCATCCCACACCTGTCAACCTCGAACATTCGTGAGTCCGAACAAATATAATGCCTTCGCGATGCGTTAGCAGCGCGCTACGGGCTTTTTTCTCCTCTCTCCTTCATCGCGAGCGATGCATACTCACAAACCCTCTCGTGGTTTCGTTCGTTTAGACCCAAACCTTGCCATGTCGGGCCCCAGTTACGACCCACTCCCTTTAACATCGGACACTCGCGATGATGTCCCCTACAACACCCCTATGTCCCCGCATATGTCTAGCTTCCGCGCACCAGAGACGGAGCATTTAGAGCTACACGACGACTTGCCTCCTGGTGCTGCGCGTCCACGCTTTCTTGGTACCGCACTCCATGATGACGGGCCTCAACCTCGCCAATCATACGCGGACTCCAACAGCAGTTTTCCAACCATAGCCGACGACTACCAGTCTTCTGTGTACGGCCTCAATCCAGCAGCGCAGGGTGGTCAGCCGCACGGCGACTCATTGTATACGCTGACATATCATGACGACCCTCACGATTCCGACTTCGCTGGTTCCCAGAACGCCATCCACATGAACAAGGGGGGTATGCAGAGCAGCCCTTACCTCACAGAAAAACGCGACGCATACGCCTCCCCTCGAACACGCTCCCGAAAGCGTTGGTGGCTCATCGGAGGCGGCATCGCAGCTGCAATTGTTATTGTGGTAGTCGTTGTCGTCGTCGTCGTGGCGGTTGCGCATCATAACTCCAACAAAGATGGCTCAGTGGCAGCGGGTGCGTCCAAAGGCGGCAAGCCAAGCGGGACGGCATCAAGCAGTGGCGCTCAAGCGTCAGCCACTGCAAGCCCTGCCAAGACTTTGGCCGTGACAGGCACAGACGGAAGCATAGTAACAATGGAGGACGGAACTACATTTACCTATTCGAATCCTTTTGGAGGTTCATGGTATTGGGATCCGAACGATCCTCTTAACAACGGTGCTCGCGCCCAGTCCTTTACTCCTGCGTTGAACGAGACCTTCCAATACGGTATTGATCAAATCAGAGGGTACGTCTGTTGTCTCTAGATTGACGTACTTGTATCTGATATCAATGCTTTACAGTGTCAATCTTGGCGGCTGGCTCAACACGGAACCAGTAAGTCATCGCTTCTCCTTGTCGTGTCCGCATAAAATACTCATGCAGGTCTGTTGCAGTTTATGTAAGAATCGTTCACGACGCATGACCACCAAAGTATTGACTGTATACACAGCGTTCCCGCCCTCTACGAGAAATACCTCAACTCAACGACGCCAGCTGTCGATGAGTGGACGTTGAGCCAGAATATGGCTGCCGACACCGCTAATGGAGGCTTGAGCCAACTTGAGGAACACTACAAAACCTTCATTGTAGGAACATCGTCTACGCTATTTCAAATTGAGCTGACCCCAAGAATTTAGACTGAGCAAGACTTTGCTGAGATCGCTGGAGCTGGTCTCAACTGGGTTCGTATCCCATTACCGTATTGGGCAATCGAAACTCGGGGAGATGAACCGTTCCTCGCCAAGACTGCATGGACGTATGTAGATCACGCACGCTTTTGTTTATTTTGAGTGATAACTAACAGCTTTTGACATAGATATTTCCTGAAGGCCATCCAGTGGGCTCGCAAATATGGTATTCGCATCAATTTGGATCTGCACGCTCTTCCAGGTAGTCAGAACGGTTGGAACCATTCTGGTCGACTCGGTACCATCAACGTGCTCAATGGACCTATGGGTATCGCGAACGCTCAGCGCTCTCTCGATTACATCAGGGTCATTGCCGAGTTCATCTCGCAGCCGGAGTATTCCAACGTCGTCGCAATGTTTGGCGTCACGAATGAGCCTCAAGCCCCAACCTTTGGACAGGACGCTTTGGCTAGATAGTACGTATCAATCATCTTGCCCCCACCTTCAGTCACTGACCGCTCTTGCAGTTACATGCAAGCGTACGATTTCGTCCGCACTGCTAGTGGCGTTGGCGAGGGCAACGGTCCATTTATATCTTTCCACGAGGGCTTCATGGGCTTAAACAACTGGGCCGGCTACTTTCCTCAGTCTGATCGCACGTCTCTCGATATCCATCCTTACGTGTGCTTCTCCGGACAGTCTGCAGACGGTTATGACGTGCGCGCCACGCAGCCGTGTTCTTCATGGGCCGCGAACCAAAACACATCCATGAGCGCATTCGGCCTAACTACAGCCGGCGAGTTTAGCAATGCCATCAACGATTGTGGTCTATGGGTGAACGGTGTGAACCTCGGGACGCGGTACGAAGGCGATTACCCCGGAGGACCCTGGCCTGTCATTGGGAGCTGCGAGCCGTGGACCGATTATCAGTCCTGGAATGACAGCATGAAGGCCGATATACAACAATTCGCCCTCGCAAGTATGGATGCCCTCCAGGTACGCGCTCGGGAAGCTGTTTCTCGTTCTTGATGTCAGACTTACTTTGATTGCTCGCTCCACAGAACTGGTTCTTCTGGACATGGAAGATTGGCAACTCCTCGGTGACCGGGAAGGTTGAGGCCCCGGCTTGGTCCTACCAGCTTGGTCTCCAGGAAGGTTGGATGCCGAAGGACCCACGTTCTGCTGTGGGTACCTGCAACTACACCAGCGTCTGGCAGCCACCTTTCCAACCATGGCAGACCGGAGGTGCGGGCGCAGGGCAGATCCCTGCAACCTTCACCGAGCAGTTTGCCTGGCCACCCGCATCGATATCGGGCGCAGGCGCTGTGACGCTCCTTCCAACGTATACCCCGACTGGACCAATACCGACACTACCTGGGCCAACGTTCAGCGTTTCCGGTACTGCTACACCGAGCTTGGGCAACGGGTGGGAGAATGCTTCAGATAATGTTGGCATGAACGTCCCCATCCCGACGTGCAGCTACCTCGACCCTTGGGTAGGGAGCGCACCTCCACCGTCTCCCTTGTGCGGTGGCAACGCAGCGGCCTCTGCCCCTGCGTCCGTGATAACTCCCCCACCATCATAACCTGGCGTACGTCAGGACTAATCGTGGTTGTGTAGAGTATATAGTACAACATTATCATCACTGCATGGACTTTTTTCACTGAACTCTTCCGGCCAGATTGAACCCGTAGCCCGTAGTATCTTATTGCACTAAGTACCGCCTTCTCCCTCCCTTCCTCCTGCGTCGTAGCAGGCATTCGACATCACACCACTATCCCTTTTACGTTATCTCTGCTGAGTTTGGGACTTGGACTGTTAGCACGTTCGTGTTATACCTCACGACCTATCACGACTGACTGTTGCTTTAATGCTCGCCGAGCGTGGTAGCATATCTGTAAAGGACCAGGATTGTCGTTAACGTTGGAACTGCGGGAATCAGATTCGACATACCGATCCTCGAGGTCCTCCTGACCGCCGAAGCCGCCCTCGAAGTCACGATCCTGCTCGGTCTGTGGCTTCTTGGTATCTGCGCTTTGTTTCGTAGTTTCCTGTTTGTTCAAGCTTTCTCGGATAGCTGCCAACTGCTCCTGTTCCTGTGGGTTTTTAACATCACGGAGAGAACCGATGATTCAAGCAACTACCTTGGCGTGAACGTATTGTGCCTCCTCTGCCTGTTCCTTCCCCTTCCATGTTTTGTCCTAGCGATGTTTTAGCTCTGTGTCGTCTTGCGAGACGTTGTACCTACTTGTGCTGTTTGTCCGGACGACATGGTCGGAATTCAAGCTATGTTTAGCGCCAACCGACGTCACCTGGGGAGGTTTCAATCCCTCCGCGGAGCCCTCGGTACCATCCTTTTCACCTGGTCAACTTCCATGTAACGTCTATCGCCCGTAGCTATACCCTCCAGTCGGATGCTTCAGTCATCTCTGCAGCTGCAGCTGGAAGTGTGTAATTCCTTTCCAACCTGCAAACTACCGTACAGCTCTGTGGCCGTAGAACGTCACGCTGAGGGTGCCAAAAATCTGACTTGGTCTACCGCCGTGCACAAGGTAACCAAGACTTCTATCTTACTGCCGTGACCGCGGGACTTTGAAGGACTCGTGTCCGCTAACAAGTTGAGTTCACTCAAAGTTTGGTCGTATATTCCGTCGTTCTGATATTGAGGCTGTGCACACAGCGCACAGGCTACAACAGGATCAGGAACGCATGCTGTGGGTGAGGCTGAACGCTTCCTATGGCGCCGCTCCTTATATACAACGCACCGCGAGCCGTAGATCTGCCCTACCCTTGCCCTGTGCATTGCTCTTCTGCAAACCTGGTTTCATGGCTGATCCTATCAGGATCATGGCATCCACCCTTCACGCTGCCCACAGAGTGTACCAGCTGATAGAGAAGATTAAGGAGGCACCGGAGGAGAATCGCGGTCTCCAGACACAGGCAGCTCGAGTTCATACCTTGTTGAAGTGTCTGCACAATGATCTTGATGGAGACGGATTGCTGGCCGAAGAAGATTTGTTGCGACCCATACTGAAAGAAGCATTGGAGCTTGAGACTGCTACCACAGAGTTTATCAACAAGGTGACGAATGCGAGCTCGAATACTCCTGAACAATCGGATGTCAAGAGGGTGAAGTGGCTATTGCACTCCCGGAGTGGAAAGAAGCTTGGCGAGCAATTCAAGCAGTTCTACCTGTCTCTCAGTCTGTAGTCGCATCGTGAGTGTCCATCAATCTCATTCTTCAGTATCTGTTATGACATATCGTCTTGGCAGGCGTACATTATCTGGGGTCCGTCGAATTCGGCAAGATCTTGACTCCTTGTCCGTTGCTGGACATCGCCTTTCATCGGCAAAACTCGCAGAGCTTCAGGCGTATGCTATACGCACGATGCTTGAGCACTCTGTGAGCTCCGCAGCTCGTGACCAGCGTCGCGGTCGTTCTCAATTGTTTGATGAGATCTGCAATGATTCTCATTCGGCCGAGGAATTCTTCAATGTTTGGTCCACGACGCTACCCTATATTGATGAAGATGTAGCGTCATGCAACAGCCTCCCCCCTCCGAATGAACGGGGTGAACAGTCACCCTGCCTGATTGGCTGCCACTGTCGCTGCCATACATTCTCCTCCGTTTTCCCCATTCCAGACTGGCTTACACCGTGGATCGGTACATTGTACATCCCGCGAGCTCTGCTCTCGTCTCTCTGGTCGTCTGCGCTCGATTCTTGCAGCGAATGGACCTGTCAGCGAAGTCGGACGAACCTCAAAATCATAAAATACTTCCTGCCGACATGGTTTGCTCAAGTCGATACGCTTCGAAGCGCTTCCCATACATTTCTACATTCGGACTCCAAGAGTAGTCAAATCACTTGCTTTTCTAAACAACATCAGTCTGGATGATTTTAAGCAACTATTACAAACCCATCGCATAACCCTTTACGATACGGCACCCAATGGATACTCGCTCGTTCATGTAAGGGCCATGTAGTCAAGAGTCATGGTCAAAAGCTGATATTTCCATGGTCATACTTGTAGCAACTGATCGCCAGGTCCAGGTGGGATTGGAGCACTGCATATGAGATACTTGAATACGTCTTGGGTCACGGAGCTCTACGCGAACAGCGTCTTCACGGTCTGTAAGTGCACTACAAGTGTGATGCCATTGTTGGACAATTGACCAAAGTCGTGTCCAGAACTCCTGGAGAGCATGCGTTGTACATGTGTCAACTACGCCCGGTGAAAGACAGATGCTCACGACAAGAGTTCGAATCCATTGTTATAAGAAGGCTCCTGTATGAAGACGTCGACGAGGCGCGAAAAAGCATGTCGAGGAAGATGGGTTGGACGAGGCTCCATCGCTGCATCATTGCTGGGCCTTCGGCGGCATCAGTCGCTGCCCTTGATATACTCTTGAATAATCTGGCGTCCGAGGTGAACGCCGAAGACTCGTTGGGCCGCCCACCGCTGTACTACGCCTTATGGTCATTCCCGGAGGCGGTAGAGCCGTTGCTCAGAGCGGGCGCAAATCCTTGGAAGGTCACCATACCTCTCGCTCGTGCCTCACGCAGCGGCGGAATTGCTGCCGTCAGCCCTTTGATACGTGCCGGAGTGCGCAATCAGCGTGACAAGCACCAAAACACGCCGCTGCATCTTGCCGCTCGTTCTGATACAAGAGGGTCCCCTAACGGCTACAGTACTGCTTTGGAACTCGTGCGGCACGGTGGACATGCGCTTCACTGGGACGCACAAAACAGGTGGGGTAAAACGCTACTCGATGAAGCGGAGGCAAGAGCGAGAAGAAAGCCATCTGACGAAGATTCGAGACAACTGTTGGAGCTCTATCGTACCCGCAGATTACCTGATGGGACGCAGTATATCGACAAGACACCTATGGTCGAATTTCCGTCCGACAGCTCGGAACCATTTCAAGACATATCGACCTCGTTAATCCAGGCGGCACTTCGTGGCGACCTCGAGGCCATCGGGAATCTTAAACGTGCGGGTGCCATGGTCAACGAGGTAGATCAGGACAACCACACTCTTCTGCATCTTGTCGCTTTAGGAGGGCGCGTCCCTAATGGATATCAGGCTGCTTTGGATTTAACGAGGCACGGCGGGCATGGTGTGGATTGGAATGCCGTCACTCCCGAGGGCAAGACTGCGCTCGACCTAATAGAGGAGAGGCTGATTGCTGGGGATAGTGTGGTACCGGAATCCCGGAAGGATGCAGAGGGCATTCTAAGCCTCCTGCAGACACACCGGTTGCCTCCTGTGGAGAACTATGTCTTCCCTTGCATGGATCGCGATTGCTGTCGGTTCTGTTCATCGAAGCCCTGCAGTTGCGGAAAACGGGATCTCCCTTGTATGCCAGGTCATTACGTGCCGTAGTACGAGTTGATTTTTGGTTCATTGCGGTCAGCAAGACAATCTTTGATATCAACATATGTTTGTACGCAGGAGCTGCGATGTAGCACGAATCCAATTCCGCATATTTGATCACAAATGCCTGCATATGCTGGACTTCTCAGTACGCCGACACTCGTTGCAAGAAGAAATCCTTTCATCGTCGTCTTACATACGAGAAATCCAGGTATTACATACAAAGTAACTCTCAAGTACAGTACAACGTCAATCAAGAGCACAAAAAAATAACGTGCAACAACACCACTAGTAACCTGTTCCAGTACCAACCACCTGCGAGTGGAGTGATGGTGACGGCATTGGGACTTGCGGCGAGGGATTATGATGTGCCTCACCAAGCCCAGGGCTCAGCAAATGTGTTGAATGGGACGATAGGCGAGCCACATTCGCCGGTGAGACGCGGCCCTGGCCCGTCGCAAGAGCGTGGGCAAGCGCAGGTGACGTGACGCCCCGAAGAGGCGATCCCTGAGTACCGTTTGCGGACGGCACTCGCGTTGAAATGTTGTTGAGGCCGAGGTTCGCTGCCAGAGCGGAGTCGACACCGTTGCCGTCCACAAGAGTAGCGGACGCAGGTCGCTGTGCGCTCAAAGTTGCCCACTGCATTTGGCGCGCGGCGGCGAGCTGCTGCGAATAGGCGGTTGGGAGGTACGTAGCGTTCGTCCTAGCCAAGGGAACGTGCCCGTTAGCCTGCAAGGCACTGTCCGCGAAAGCGGACTTCATGATTTGTGTGTTGAGGCCATTCGGTCGCACGGCAGAATGTACATACGAGCCGTTGACTAGATGCGAGGAGTAGTTATTAACGGATGGAATAGTAAAGCCGTTGGGAATGGCTGTCATAGTCGGAGTCTGAGATTTCGGCCGCATGGGTGATGTCATAGGCATGGCTTGGGATATATTATCTGACTGCAGATGGACTCCATCTATCTGACTTTGAGGCGAAGCGTGAGGAGGGGAGGCATTGGCCATCTTTACATCCTGGTTCATGGACGCAACCAGGCCATCGTGAGAGTTACCGTTGACAGCCGGAGATGAGTGCCGCACATGCAGAGTCTGTGTAGGGAGGGCGGGGACGATGGGAGCTCCAGGGGGCCGTATCGCGCCATTGGATGAAGATATGCGCGCTTGCGATGCTGGAGACGGCATCATGTTCTTCACCTGCGGCATGACGATACCGCTTCCCGAAACTGACGGTGTCGATGAGCCGTTCGAATGTCGGAAATTCGCAATTCCTGGAGTATTCATAGGAGAAGATGTAAGGCGAGGTGCAGCAACCTGGAGGTTGCGGGACATAGGTTGCTGCTGCTGTCCTAGTCTGTACATGACGTGTTTCTGTAGACGTCCGTCGGGACTTGGAAGAAGAATCATCGTGTCTTTAAGGAGGTGGTGCAGGTCGGGTTCCTCCACAAGTTTGCATCGACGGACGATGTAACTACACGTGAAAGAGGTCAGAACGACAAAATATCAGGATTTCAAAGAGGAACATAACGTACGGGACTTCATAGTCGTCGACGAGCTTCCTATCGTGCTCCTCGGGACCACCGCTGCCGAAAGCCGGCACATCGTCATCATCGAACCTCCACCGCTCTGCAAGCCTTCGGCGTTCTTCTTCCGCAGTGGTCTCGTCTGATGACGACTCTGAGGGAGGTGGTGAAGCACGGCGCCCGAGGATGCGTCTATCTAGCATTCTGCGCCCACCACGACCTACACGAAGACGGCATGCACGGAATGAGGGCAGCTCGTCGTCCTCGTCCAATGAGGACGACGACGATCGAGAAGAAGAGACAGGTTTGAAGAGACGCGACGCGTATGGCACTGGTAGGGGTTGATAAGGATTCTATAACGCACGCATCAGTATCGAATCAGCCACATAGAACAAGTAAATTACCTCCACAACATCTTCCCAGCCATGGTCCTCCTGCTTGCGCTTTGCAAGTTCCTGATCTACCAAAGACTGATACATCGCTTGCCGGTCTTGCGGTCGCATCATAGGTTCCTGATTGATAGGAGAGCCATACTCGTTGTCGCGAGGTGTCCGAAGCTTGACTGAAGTATGACTATAGATAAAATATGAGATAGATTTTTAATGTGAAGCTTTCAAGGTACTCACTTCGAGACATTGGTCTTGATTCTCTTCGGGACCCTCTCTCTGTCCAGGAAGAGCTCCTCATCCTCCCGGCCTCCAAGAGCGGGAAACTTACGCTTCAAGTCTGCGAGGGCGAAGCGCTTCTCCCACATCGCACTCGTCCGCGTCGCGTGCTCGCGCTTAACAGCTTCGCGTTGCAATACACGATTTGCAAGGTCCATCGCTGTCGCGAGCTCAGACTGTAGACGGATCATCTTGTCTGAGTATGTCATTTGTTGAGCGCGCGTTTTGCGTATAGCCTTGCTTTCGCGCCTCCTGAAGCATATGTATGAATCGTTCTTCGTATCTGTCTCGTCCAACTGAACACGGAGCCTGTTAGACGAGTGATCAGATGCAAACTGAGCGGAGACTCACGTTGACAGCAGGTATGATAGGGTGCCCGCCTCGTTCCATCCGCCGCTCTTTCCAGTATGGATACACCACTTTGGCAAACTTGAGAAGCTGTGGTGGTTGCGGAAGCGATGTCGGCAATGAGAATGTCGCAAACATGGTGGGCGGCAAAGGATTTGCAAAGGTGTCATTATAATCGGAGAACGGAGGGAAAGGCGAGCCCTGCTCAAGACCCTGGGGCAAAATATAAGTGACAATGCATTCGTTACATGCTGAGAAAGTACACCTACATGATGGAGAAATTCAGTCTTCTCGTGGGTTACCTTCTCAAAGATAGAGATCACAAGTTCAAATTCGTCCTCTGACATGACTGTAGCTTGAAGAACTTCTGGGTCCTTTCCCTTCGCTTTAGTCCCTCTCCCCGAACGTGTGGTTGACACTGAGAGGGCTCCTTGCGCGCTTGTTCCCTCACCGCGCGCTTCTTCGTTATTCTTGGTGAGCCATTCCTCATCGCGCTCATCCATATAGTAGGTGAAACCGTTCGCGAGAGCAAATGTGATAGACTCTTCAACGGTATCGGATGATTTGAGATATTCATGCGGATCCCGCCACCGTCCGGGAGGATACAGTTCTTCATAATTATCGACTATACCGGTACTATCGGGTGTTGGAATATACGCAGTAGGTGCAGTCTCTTTCTCCGCGGCACCTCGTGTAGACCGCAGAGATGCGAGATGCCGTGTGGCGGCGGCAGCGGAGAGGACAGCTTGGAGGTGATGTTCCTAAAAGGAAATGCTTAGTCAGCATTCCGCGGAATGAGATTCCCACGGTTCGAGCCAATCAGGAGGTGCCACACGCAAGCCTCCAACAAAGTCGCCTACAGCGACGAAAAAAGGGAGAACATAGCTCACGTTAGCATCCTCTGCATCCACACCGGCCGTGGATACGACCCTCGCCTTCTCCTCGTCTTCGTCGAGGACAATCGGATCTGCATCGATGCTCTCCTTAATGATCTTGAGGCGGGTCTTATTGGTAACACGGTTCCGGTTGCGGAGACTGGAGGGTCCAGCATGTTGATTTCTGGCCATAGAAAGGTGCAAGGGGTAGAAGAGAGGTCTTGGAGGTCACTGAGGGCTTGTGTTGTTGAGGGGGGCGTGGGCGACGGCGACGGCGCTGGCGCGCTGAGTCGGAGGCCGGGGGCTGGGGTTGGGCGTTCTCGGCCCGAAATCGCACGCAAATATCGTGTGGATTATGTAATCGACACTTTCCATTTCGAGAGCCCTGTCTGGCGCTCCGAGAGCAGGACAGAAGGCACTGTCGAGCCCATTGTCCTCGCCCTCAAGGGCGCATATATGAGGGAGATTCACTTATGTACAAGTGGTATGTACGTTCCTGTGCTGAGGGAACAACAGCGATAGTCAGCGACAGCAACGAATGCACAATGGCGACAACGAGGAGACTCACGATAAACCCACGTCTGCATGGTGCATACGAGGACCATGCACTCACCCATCATGTGGAAGAGAGTTCACCGAAAAGAAAACCCAATATGACACGACTACATCCAACGCCGCAAGCACCTCATCCAGCAGAGGCGACGGCGGACCAGTGGCGATACTGTGGGTGACAATGCAATCCTTGAGTGAGTCGATGGATCAATATAGAGGAAAGAGTGAGCGAACGCACCAGTCTATCCATCTGAACGTTGGGCATACGATTTTCTATGCGGGGACATGCTCACCAATTTGATGTCCACTCTGACCTACCCCTCTGCACAGAAAAGCCATAATTTGCGAAATAACATTACCTTGCGCAGTCTCGTTCAACGAGAAAATATGTTGGAAACACGGTGAGAGACGACACGAGCTCTGAATTGTTGAGCATGACGATGAAAAGCTTGACGACAGTCGGGGGTATGAGAGGACAAGTGAAGACTGATCGTGTACGACAGACTCCCAGCGCGTGGCGTTCGGCATCTGCCGAAATTGCTTGCAGGCCATCCGGGCGCTTGACCCAGAGCCTATTCGTGGCAGACGGACAATAGTAGACGCACATTTACACTCCAGCATCACGAACCACGGTTGAAGGACAAAGGCAAGGCTGACGACCTTTTGCACCCAATCAACGCACCGACAATGCGTTATCACACTGGCTCTTTTAGTTATCTACGCGGTCTCTTGTCTCGGTTTATCTCCTTTCATTCCCTTCCCTTCTCGTGTGTGCCCGGTTAGCACACTCAGTCTCTTGTAACATTACGTCTGCTGGCGGTCAATCTGTATTTCTAACAAAGTTATCTTGCCATCTGTGTTCTGCATCATGCGAGCGGGCCCGATGTTCATGAAGCTCAGGACTGTGGCATTTGGTGAGCACTCAGATTTTCTTGCATGACAGTGCGCTGAACGCGTTCAAATAGCATGCATATCCCTTGTTAGTCTTACATGGGTTGTATTATTGTGCTTAGAACTTTTCCTGAGATGGGATGTCTCAGATAGTACACAACGTATGTGGTCTCGCCTTACGCTTCAGAAAAGTACTGAATAAGAGTGGCACGGACAGGGTCGTTGGTTTCGGTTATGATCCTAATAGATACCATCACGGCCATCATGCTACCAACTCTGTCAGTTTGGGAATTGTGCATCATTTACCGTGGCTGACTGACATTCGTTTAGATTGATTGTAGAATTCCGTGCGTGGCTCGATGCCGTGCGAATGTTGTTCCTCCTGATGGCACACTTCGGTATGTCCGTTCGTCTTGTCTATACCTCTCCATTTATGCTTACACGCGTCGAAATAGGTGTTGCCATCGGTTTTACTACTGGGGTCTCGAACTACACATGTCCCGAAGATAGTGAGCATCGTCTCTGCATGCGTAAATCAGGCCGCTCACCGTTTGTGCAGCTCCAGACGATGAAGCAGTATGCAAGATGGTTGACATGTTCATCTTGCTTGGTTCCTGGGTGAACCCAGCATTACGTAAGTCGTATGGTTTATTCTCGTCTAAGACGACAGTTTTTGATTTACATATGTTGTAGTTGTTAGTTACTCGGTCTGCTTGGCTGCGGCTGTGTATTACAGCCGTGGAAAGCCTCAAGCTTTTGAAAAAGGGAGCATAGACCCTGAGGCTGCGACTCCCACCCAGGCTGAATTACCCATGATGGCTCCGCCCAGAGACCGAAGTACTGTGTCGTCCGTCAGCCACATGTACTCGGCCACCCGAACCTCGCGCATGTCATTTCTGCAGGTACCCTCGGCTCTGGCGCGTTATCCGATCGCCGAAAACCAAGATGAGGAAGGAGGGCACGCGACAGAGAAAGATAACTCCCCTCGCTCGTCGGCTCGTCTATCAAAACGTCTTCCAGCACGATTTTTCTGATACATGACAGCAAGCATAACTGTATTATCTAGTGTCAATTCAAGAATGTAGATTATTGTGTCCAACACACGATCAATGTCATGTTTTTGGTGATCCCTGCGGCTCGGGTGGAGACTCGCTTGTGAAAGCAACCATCCTCTGATGAGATGTCCAACGTCTGCTCTGTATCTTGTGTGTCCTTCTGTCAGTTTCAGCGGCGATGCTCAGCTATGTTACCGGCGGGTCGCCAAGCGTCACCAACCTGGAACCACGGTCTGGGATGCCGTTCCCGCGCGTCTCACGTGGTGGCTAATTTTGAGGTGTTAGGTGTCGTTTGGCCGCTGCAGCCACCGCGACCGGTTCTTGTTGAACACTCTGGCTAATAATCCCGCTTCTGCCTCTATGCAAGGCCAGCAACACCATCCTCTGCTCTGAACACGCCTGCAAAAGGTCCTCCCAGATACCAGCTGTCCTATATACCCCACCAACCGTACTATAACCGCACACCTTACTAGGCAACCGCTCACGAAACGACGCTCGTTATGGCTTCTTGGGACATAAATCGTGTCAAGGTGCGTCCTTGCTGAAACGACGTGTCAATACATGCCTAAAGGCAACTGCTGCAGGCACAGCTTAGACTGGCCGCCCAACGACTTGGTCAACTGCAAGACAAAATGGAGGCGCAAGGCCAGATCACCCGTAGAGACATCGCCACTCTCCTGCAGCAAAGCAATTTAATTCTTGCTCGCGCAAAGGCTCAGAAACTCATAAGAGAGGACATCTATGGTGACCTCCTTCAGACACTTGAGATGCACGTGGGGATAATTCTAGAGCATATCGGTGAATTCGAGCGCAGGTACCTGAGACATTCTCGTTCCCCGATGGTTTTGACTGAATTTTTGCCCAACGTCAAGGGGAGCCCCAAGCCCTGTGGTCGTGGAAGCCGCTTCTAGTATTATATTCGCAGCCCCACGGACGGATTGTCGAGGTCGGCCTCCCTTACTCGCCTCCGGTTGTGCCGCTCATCTCTCGCGTTAGACCTACAGATTGTTCGAGAGATGCTCATGCAACAGCTTGGTGCTTCTTTCAGTCGCGCTGCATCCGAGATCAGTAGCGGTTATGTGCCACAAAGAGTGAGTTAGACGTAGTTGAATGAACGAATGCTTGCTTGCTAATGCGAAGTAGATCCTTAAAGCTGTATCAGCTCCTCCGCCCTCGGCCAATACTCTTGACCGTTTTCTTTACTCCGTCGCACGCACTGAAGGAGTATCGTGGACTCCCGATCTTCAACCACATGACAAGTTAGTCTGGTTGTTACGCCCTTTGTAGATTCCACCTCACGCTTCTTAACTTCAGGGTGGACGCAATATCTTCGATGCTCGACCCGTCTTCAATTCCTGAGATTGATATCGCACGACTGCGCAAGCTTTGCTCACATGGTGCGGCAATCGCTCGTCGTCGTCCCATACATGACTCAGTTGTCCCCAGGCTTACCTGAATATCCCCCTTGGTTGAGGCCGAGAGTCTGGAGGTCAGTTTAGGAGTTAGAAGCATCCTGCGTCAAATAGAAGCATTAATGCTCTGGCCTAGATTGCTTTTAGGCACGCTACCTGCTAACAAGACGACCTGGCATGATGATGCTCAAAAGCAAAGAGATAACTATTATGTCCGTCTATTCGTTACAGTAATTTTCGTAAAGCTCACCTCTTGATAGGACCTCTTACGACGGTTACTTGAACCTTTTAGCGATCTTCCGCCACCTACTTACCCGTTAGCATCCCTCGACGCCTCTCTGATGGAAGCATCCAAAGCTTTGACACAAGTTCCCCGAAATCTGTTTATCAAACTAGAGGACGAACCAGATAAACTGGATAGCTGTCCGCTGGACGAGACAGCTCCTGAAGACGTCAGGCTAGCTTGTGCCGAAAATCTCGACGTCCGACTGCGTCTCATACGCGAAGCAGAGGCTCAAGATGGCACTCCAGCCAAAGAGGATATGCCTGAGATTCGCCTAGAAAGTACTCCAGAAATCCGCTTGGAGGCTACCCCTGGCGAACATGAAGCAGCCACAAACGATCCAGCCGACCAGAACCTCGATCAGAGTATCCATCTAGATACAGATGGTTCAGGGACGCCAGCAATCTCATTGTCTGCTCCAGACTCCCCGCGCTCTTCCAACTCCAGTGCGCCGACTACTCTTCTTCGATCCAGGTCTTATTCGGCCTCTGGCGCACATCCCAAACATGCGTCCGCCCTCCTTCGATTGCTCTACGTTCATTCTACTCTGAATCCCGCAAATCGTTCGCCACAAATTGCCTCGCTACTTGTTCCCCTATATTCAGCCTTGATCGAAGAGATAGAACCAGAAGACGCCTCCCACGTTGAAGCTGATGCGTTCTGGCTGTTCGAAGCGATGGTTGGTGAGTTTTCCGAGCTGGAGGATCCGGAAGGCGCCAACGTCTGGATGCGAAAAATGAGCGAAGAGATCAAGTCTGCAGATACTGAACTCGCAGAGGATTTGGTACGGACGTGGTCTCTTGATATTCAGCACCGTCTAATTTTGCGTGATCACAGCAACACAAGGGCCTGGATCCTGTACTCCCACATTATTCATAGTGAGTCTGAAAGAAAAGGCGCAATTTTGAGACTAATAGCCATTTCAGCCGTTGGCTCACAACCTTGCTAACGCACACATTGCCGTTATCTGACGTGCTCACCGTCTGGGACGCTATTTTCTCTCGCCCTATGAGAGGGCGCAACTCCAATCCGAAGCTTGACTGTCTGATCGACGTCTGTACAAGTATGATCCTTTGTATTCGTTCCCCTCTGGTTCGGTATGTGGATCAATTTCTGGTGTGATGTGACTTCTGTGTCTGATATTATCTCTAGGTTGGGCAGACCGTCATTACAGCTGCTAAACTTGGATGACACTGCTGCCTTGATCGCCACGCCACTCGGAGAACGCGAGCTTGAAGAAGCTTTCGCCCAAGGAATGGCCCTACTTCAGGCCTATCCTATACGAGACGCAGGAGGAGTGGATAGAGTGCTCCAGCTGGCTTATGACCTTGCTAAGCAGCGAGAAACGCAAGTGCAAGCAACTGCGGCTCGGTCTACGGGTGGTTTCGGCGCTCGCTGGCGCAACACTGTTTGGAAGCTTCCAGTCCCAGCTCCAGCCCCAGTGGCTGAAGTCAAGGAGGAACATGAAGATAGCGAAAGTACCAGCGAGAGCGAAAGTGAAGACGAAGAGCAAGACGAGAAGCCACTGCCAGATGTACATGTCGATGCGCCACGACCCAGCACTCTTGGCTCTCGTCTAGCGGAGACAGTATGGAAGGGCATCACCAACCAGTCTGCTATGGAACCTCCACCGTCTCCGTTGTCTCCGGGATTCTCTCCTCAACAGTCCCCTCAACGGGCCTCTGCTCCCCTACCTTCGATCCCAGAACCCGCTGCCCATGAGGAGCCTGTTCCTGAGACGCCGCCGCCAGCTAGTAGCAACCGTGGCTCGGGTATTTGGGGATATGCAGAGAAGCTCAGAGATTCTGACGCTGCCGCCACACTCGCCAAAGTGAGCACGAACTGGAGAGTGAAGGCCATAGACGCTTGGAGCAAGCGTAGCAGCGTGGTGCCACCGCAGAGTGCTCCGGCGAGTTCTTCTACACTGTCCCCTGCATGGATACCGTCATCGACCAACAGGGGCTCACTCCAGGTGAGAGCTTCACCTCGGGTCTACGATCCAAAGCGAAGTTCCTTACCTGAAGCAGACCGCTCCGACGTATACTCTCCTCCGGCCCGCCCCGCCTATTTTCACCCACCCAGGGATAGCATGCTCCCAGACCGGAGAGATGTAGTACCATCGCCAACGGGCTCGGATATGTCTGCGCGTTCAGGAGGAAGCTTTGATGGCTTGAAGGGACGCAGAGAATCTATGGGAATCCCGAGCCCTGGGTCCACTACCCGAAGCGGTGGACCGCGTCCCTTACTCCTCAACTCCGCCTCACTCATTACTCACTCACGTAGCCCTACCAGTGTCATGGACGCTCAATTCTCGGACGCCGTGCGTGCGAAGCGTCCATCCAGTACCCACAGGAGCTCTCAATCTTCTGTTTCCTCAATGTCGCCTTCAGAGCACTCGTCGGCTCGTCGTTCGCATATGATAGACGTCATTCCGAGCAGAGTTGTGCCGCTCAACCGCAAGACACCCTCGCCCATGGCCCGTACAAGACGTCAAGAATCCTTATCGTCCATGTCAAGTCCGTCTGGTTCGGTCCGCCGACTACCAGCGGACACCAGCCCAGAAAGTGATGGTAATCCCGCAAGAGAGAAACACGGATGGCGCAGCGCTGATGCGCCACCGGCGACGACATCTACCTCCTCTCCCCCGCTGCCGGGCACGCCCCCGAGCGCGGCCGCGAACGGTGCAGTGCGCGTTGTCACCCCCGAGCCGCAGCGCGGCTCCGTCGTACTCTCCGAGTTCGGCGAGGTGGAGACCTCGATTGCGGACACTACTCCCAAAGTACGCAGGAAGTCGAACGCGTCGCTGTCGCGCCTGCAGATCGATGACAGCTCAGACTCCTCCGCCGCGCCGCAGCAGGTCCCCGCACGCATGGCGCGGGTGCGTTCCCGCCGCCAACACCCGCCGCGGCTCGCTAGCCTGCGTACGCGCGAGAATTCGAAGAGTTCTGTGGTGGTCGATCGTGCACCGAGCCCCAATACTTTGGCGGCCCCTGAGTGGCCAGAGGACAGTGATGCGACGACGCCTAAAGCTGCGAGCTTCGAGGGCGTCTCAACGTCCCCTGTGCCCCCGCGGCGAGCTCGCAAGCTGTCTGGTGAAGGTCGTACCCGGAAGGTTTCCACAGATGGCTCGACGCACTCGCGGAGGAAAGTCTCGTCCGAGAGAAGAGAGGTCAAGCACAAACGAGACAGCTCGGCTGTAGAAGGCGACGATGAGGGGTACGACGATTTGTTGAGTGCGTATGAAAGTGAAGATAGTGCAGCTCTCGATTGATCACCCGTTATTTATGTGTGCAGATCAAGTGTAATATGCCGGGTAGGCTTGAATACCACGTTACTGACGACGGTTCACACTGTTACTTGATGTTGTCTCTTGGCTTTGAGGTGGTACGTTAGGTAAAATATATATTACGATCTATGTATTGCTGTTAGCCGTCCTCTGGGTCAGGCTCGAACATAACATCGTGAACGCCGTGGTAGACCTCGAGGAGAACAGGAAAGTATGGGAGGATGTTCTACACACTCTTCAGTCAAGGCGAATAGAATACGTACACCAACGGACGCGTACCTCGTAAGCCACTTTGAGGGTGAAACCACCTTCTGCTGTACTCTGCAAAGCCGCTAGGTAGTACCGGACGTCCCATCGCCGGAGACCCTCGTTGATGATAACGTCCTGCAGGTAAAATACGGGTATGAAGCGCCTGTTGACGAACAAGGGTATATTGGGGAGGCCTCTATGGGTCTCTAGTTGTATCCCGAGAGATGGTATCGCAAGGACTGATTCTAAGGTGCAAGCTGAGCGGAATGTACATTATGGACACAACTGGACGACGCACCCCAGAGCACCTGAGTACATTTAGAGTACACGTAAAGTGCAAAGGCTAAGGCGAACGCTATCGCATGATAGCTACTCGTGGATATCTGGATGACTGGGGTAAGCTTCGACTAGAAGAAAGCAGGCTGTCTGGTCGTACCTTTTTCCAGAGCAAGGCGGTCAGCACGGGGACAAGCGCATCTACCCACGACCAGCCGTAACCTCTGAGGACCCTGCGAGAACCATCGCGTGAGATACGCCAATTCTCTACGCGATATTCGATGCAGCCTGAGTGCTGTCGGATAGAGAACTCAGGATGGTCCTGCAGCGGGTGAGAGCGTTGCATGCAGCATACGGGAGAGAAGATCGAGGTACGGCGCCTATTAATCTAACCTTGCTCTGCCCTTCCATGCTACCGCGAGCCTGATGATCATCTCTTGATATCTTCTGCTTAGTTCATCCATTCCCTTGCCTTCTCTACCATGTAGCATATGCTGGATTTGCCTTCAGCAGGCCTACATATGTTATTTCTTTGCCCAATATCATGGCCCGCGCTCAGAAGAGGCTGACTGGCTGTGTTGGACGGATGCCGCTCGTTCTGATGTGCGGAATAATCAGCCTCATGTCCGCCTCATTGGCCCATACGGCATCTTGAGGCCTTCTGGTGTGTTGAAAAACACCCGTCCTCTTCTCCTCCGGTGTATCATCGCGCTGTATCGACTTGTTTTGTGGCCGGTCCCACTTTCTTGCTTCCTTCCCTGCGTCTGTGGTCGACTCGTCCTCCAGCATCCAGCATGCAACTGCCAGCCGGAAACCTCACTGCTCTGCTGCAGGCTCTCCAGCTGACACAGGGCTTCCTCAAGCCGATACCTAGTCTCTCTTCACTTGACGCAGGCGGAAATCTACCCGTCGGAAGCTCCTTCTCACCCTCCGTGCTCTCACCCACTCTCGATCAGCCTGCGGCTGCTGGTGAACACGCTGGGCAACCGCTTAGCTTGTCGCATTCGTCCGGAAGCTCAGGAGATGGAGATAGAGATGTCTACGCCGCGGGGAATCAATGCAATGTTCAGCCATACAATCCCGGGCCAGTACAAGACCAGACGTTTCCTCCTTTTGACCAGTCCAAAGCTAACGTGTATCGCTACCGGCGGCAGCAGTCAGTTAATCTGGGATCATGGTGCGTGGAATGATGGTCATCCGAGTGCATCCTAACTGAAACTGTCCCAGGTTCGTCCACGAACAGTGGATGACCCCGTCCATTTTTGTATGTGCAGCCGGTCCGCAACTATCTGAAATAGATATTGCGAACGGCTGGGGCTCTACCGATGGCGCACGTCAAATCCTTGAGCAACACTGGGATACATTTATCAACCAGTCAGACTTCCAGTACCTCGCCAGCATCGGCATCAACACCGTGCGCCTGCCCATCGGCTACTGGAGCTTGGGACCGGATTTCACACAGGGCACGCCGTACGAAAACGTTTCAGACGTCTACCAGAACTCGTGGTCGCGGATTGTGCGTACCATCAACTGGGCGGGTTCTGCCGGCATTGGTGTACTGGTCGATCTGCACGGTGCTCCCGGTAGCCAGAACGGCCAGCAGCACTCTGGGATATCGGATGGGCAAGCGAATCTCTTTGACAGCCCGTTTTACATCAACAAGACGATGGACGTGCTTTCGTTCCTCATGGGCCAATTAGGCTATGTTTCCAATGTTGTCGGGATCCAGATCCTGAATGAGCCCGAGGACGTCCCTTCGCTGCCCGATTTCTGTAGGTGGGATTTTGCCACGTCCGTTATCTTCGTTCATCTTTTTTTCTAGACACTCAAGCGATCACTACTATGCGCCAGATCTCGCCTGTAGCTGCCGGGTTCCCATTGTACATACATGATGGGTTCAACCTCGAACAGTTCAGCGCGTATGTCGGCAACAGGACGGACTTCGTGGTCGAAGATCACCACTCGTACTTCGTATTCACACCTCAAGACGATGCAGAGCCTGCCGATCAGCACACTTCGGACGTGGAGGGCAGCATCGCTGATTCCTTCATCGCTGCTTCTCAGCAGGAACGAGGAAATCTGGTCATCGACGAGTTTTCTTGCGCATTGACCGATCAGAGTCTGCAAGGCGACAATGCCGACCAGGCGCGTCAGGCCTTTTGTACAGCACAAGTGGAGACATATGCAAACACTACTGCAGGTTGGGCCTTTTGGGGTGAGTTATTTTACTAGTAATGTGTTAGATGACTTATTCATGCTTGTTCCCTTCTCAGCGTACCGAAAGGAAAACTGTGACGACGATTCAGGTTGGTGCTTTACGGAAGCCGTCGGGAACGCCCTTCCATCCACCTTCTTCACTTACGGTGTCGCGCCCAACGCTCCCGAGCCTTCGCAGTTGCCGAACATGGCGACGCTGACCAACGGTATGACCCCGCCTTCGGGTGGAGATTACCCCGCTGCCTATCCTTCCGCATCGCCTTCTCCGCCGCCCACCTTCCAGCGCACAGTGCAGTCCCGCTCGCGTCGAGACGTGAAGTGTGGCTTGAAGCCGCGCAACGCTCCGAACCCAGATAACACGAACCAAGCGCCGGCTGCAGTGACCCCGACTTCGACCAATCCGAGCGCACCTACCCAGAGTCAGCCTGTCCTGAGTCCTGTTCAGCGGTCGGCGACGAGAGGCTACTCGGATGGCTTCCTTACTGCGAGGATCTTCTCGCTGTACAGCTTGTCGAAACTTGGGTTCCAAGGTCAATACATGGCAGACAGCATAGCCGCATTAGGTCCACACGTTGTTGCACCTGGGACAGAGGCTCAGTATCAGGAAGGGTTCTTGAAGGGTCTTGCAGACGGAGAGGCTGTCGTTGCTGCCGGTATCAGCAGCTGATGGTCTGCTTCGTGATGACATCTATTATCTGTGATTTATTGTAGAACATAAGTTATGCTGTATATTATCAGGATCTTCGGACGGAAACGCAGTGCCACTGCTTTCATATGTGAAGGCCATAGTGAACTGAAGCCATCTCCTTGCGATATCCGTTCTCGTTCCTAGGGCCGTAGCACGGACACATGTAGGAGTGCTGGAGATTACAGAGCCCGGTGTCGACCGTCTCTGGCATGCAACCAGAATTCTAGTGGATTTATTGTGGACGTCTTCTGACACGCCAACGTCGTGATGTGCACATATGTCTCCAGCCAGGGCAATCTACCATCGATTGGGCAGATATTACTATCATTATGCAGACGAGCTGCTCGAGGCTTGTTCGCGGTGGCCAGCGCTCGCCTAAGAACGGGCGCTCGGCTCGCGCATTGTTGTCTGCCAGTGGCCACACTGACCACGGCCTTTCACCGCAGAACAATGGCGTACAAACGTACAAACACCTCGAAAACCTTGCATTGTGGGCGTTGCGAGGATGGCCGTCTGGCAGCTCGAGCGTCTCTGAACCAGTACTTGATGGTTACGAGCAGACATCGAAACGGACCGCGAAGATCATCTACCCGAGCCTTAACCACCGCCCGCATCACGACGACCTACGACCCCCTCCCGCACCCCCCCTCCTTTCAACCTCCTCCTAGCCTCACTGGACAGGATTCCGGTAGTACAAGAGCTGTGCTCGTTATAAACCTCGCTCTTTCAACCGTCGACCGGTCTCCTTTCATTCCTTCAGTGTTGGAAGCCCACAGCCTGTACATTTGAAATCTTTTCTAGCTCACGAGTTTCCCGACATGGCAACTCTCGCGAACCTCCTCCTCGGTTACCGCTACTTTCTCTTCGGTGCGTATTCTGGACCCTGCGAGGCTGCGCTGGTCGCTGACGAGCCCCCATGAACGTTCAGCCATCTTTGTGGTATGCAATGTCGTCATTGCAAGTGTCGCAGTGTGGAATTACAGCCTCCTCCAAAACCCGGATGCCATTGGGGTCACTGGACGCGATAGTGAGTACATTGGTTTCACACAGGTTTGCTGCAAGCTAACAGTCGGCATAGGGCAAATCGACGCGTATCTCATTATCCTCGGAATCTTCGGCGTTGTGTTCATCATTCCGATGTACGTGCGAGCTCTCTCTTCTCAATGTTTGGCACGTCGCTAATCTTTTGTACAGTATCATCGTCGACTTCCTGCGAAAGCATGCCATTCCAAACCGTGTGTGGTTCGAGTGTTTATGGGTAGGAGTGTTCTGGGTGCTCGAACTCGGTATGCATGCAATCCCTCTTTGTCGTAGTTTCACATGACTGAACTTTCGTTATCCTAGCGGGAGCATCCGCGCTCACCACGAGTGCCTCCGGCATGCTGTGTGGACCAGACAGCAAAGCCCTCTGTGTATCTACAGACGTGTTACTAGCCTTCGCGTGGCTTTGCACAATCTTTCGTACGTAACAACATATCAGATGTGATATACCGCAGCATCTAACCTCTCCCACAGTGCTCGTTTACCTGCTTGCCCTCGCTATCTCTGCCATCCTCAACCAAGAGAAGGGGCTAGAAGTATGGCAGTCCGGCGTGCGCCACTTCCCGTGGTTCGCCGCCACTCGCTCGTCCCTCAACAGCGCCCCTCCGTCGCCCACCCGTCAGTGGCAAAAGCCTCTCCAGCTCGCCGGACCCCGCCCAGATCGCCCGATGCATCAGACCACCCTTACGAAGCTAGATCTCGAAGCGGAGTACGGCATGACCGCAGAACAGCGCCTGAAGCAGTCCTACCAAACCCCGAGGCCCGCACCCGTGCCGCAGATGCAGCAGACTGAGCCGTCGCTCTACCCCGCGCATCTACAGTCGCACTTGCCTACCACGTCGCGTGCACCTGAGCCATCGCGGACGCAGCAGCAGCAGCACAGACGCACTGCCGCGGCGAGCGAGAGCTCCTCACCAGCCTCGGTTGTCCGCGCGACTAGCGCGCCGAGGCGTGCGACAGACCCGACGACCGACCCTGCGGGTCGTACGCGTCCGCGACACCCCAGGACGGGTTCGAACGGCAGCCCCTCGCGCCAACGGCCTGTTCCCCCACCACTAGACTTGACGAGTATCAGTGCGTACCGGACCATCGATGAGCGAGTCTCTCGCAGGTAGAGTCCCCCGAGCTGATAAGTTATATGACGACCGTACACGAGCCAGTAAATCCGCCTTTGCGACATCTTCACTTTCATTGTAAAATGTTACTATTTCCTCATTCTTACCACGTCGAACGTGTCCTGTTCATAACCTTCGTTCAGTGAGGCCTCACACTCCTCGTCTCCCTTGCATTTTTCTTTCTTTTGGGGTTTATGTTCGTACAACCAGTGACGCACTGTGTAATGTACTGTTGTAAGTGGCATGCATTGGCTAACAACGCCGTCTTCCACTCGTAAATTCTCAACAATGTCCTGCTCGTGAAATATCATCCTACTTGTGTCCCAAATCTCGACTGCAGCTCCAGAACAGTGTCACCACCTGGACAATTTGACAATGGACGACCAAAAGCTAGCGCCTGAAAGGACAGTAGACAAAATGGGCGCCAATCAGCTTCTTTCGTGCATGGCCTTTTCGGGCGACGCGTTGTAGTACGTCTTGCCAAAGGGCCATTGTTCTAACCGGAGCTGCCATCATGGTGGCCTCCATAAATACCAACTTTTGTATGACATGGCCACTGGGTTCCCCCGTCCGCTCTTATAAACAATCACAAAGGCTGAATCACTAGACTAATCTAACGTTTTTCTCACCTAAGTCTGCATTGTTCTTCGCCACACCTTGACTCTTGTACTCTTCTGCATTCCAGCTGTCCAGCTATAGCTTATCCAAGTCTTCCGCGCTACCCTCATTGACCCGCACCCCGTCTGCGACGAATACTGTGTGGTCGTTTCGGCCACAGTGCACACCCTACTATCCTTACTCTACAACTCGTATAAGCAAAGATGCGGAATCCATTCCTTATTGCACGACTCGTGTTTTTCTGTGCGTGTTCCATCATGATGTATAGTGATGATGCTAAACAAGATGCAATCATCACAGCAACTCTAATTTATTTGAGCGTCCTTAGTATTGGTTTCGCTGCATGGACTATTCATGGGATGACGAAGATTGGATCGCACGGTGAGCACTCCCCGCTCATGTTGAACGTCGCATGCGTGCTGAAGAGTTTGACGCGTTTTGTAGTGGTCGGGCCACCTCTGTTCGTCATAATCAACGCGTGTGCTCTGTTCTTCTTCCTGTTTGTGTGAGTACATATCCACCGGGCTTTCAGTTCCTGACTGAGTGTCGACTCTACCCCGCGTATAGTGCCTTGGCGGAGCTTTTTATCCCGCATGTGAAGACAGGACAAGTAAAGTTTGAATGCGGATGGACAGTTGTGATGAGTGGTCTGCATCTTGGTGAGTGTCTGCGATAGTTCAATAGTGAATTCCTCTGATAGGACGCGATCGATAGCTGCTGCCGTTGACATTACTATCAACGGCCCACCGATATATTGTCGCACGGAGGGTGAGTATCTCGTGCAACACATGGTGACATATTTGCTCATCTCTTTGACAGCCTGGATCGCGGTGTGCGCCTCGTCCACTGTCCTCGCTGCAATGTCGTGGGCATCCAACATTCTCCGTAAGTTTGCGCGGATTTTTGATTGTGGCCCGAACTGACAGTCAGTTTAGTAACAACGTACTTCTTGACACTGTTCTTCACCGCCCTGTGGCATCAGTCAACGTATCCTGGAGTGTGGGCCGCAACAGTTTACTCCGTCCCTTGGTTCATCGAACGTCACCTGGCTGAGGGCAAGCCACAGCGCCCCACGATAGTCATTCCTAAGCAGCCAGAGGCTCCGTATGAGAACCCTGTGTTCGGTGCACACGTTACCGACGACGAAGAAGAGGAAGAGGACATGGCAGATGTCCCGCTCTCGCCTCCCATGCCGCCATTTGCGCGCTCGCACAGCAATGGTAATCGCCCATCCCCACGCTCTTCACACTCCGGACGGTCGTGTCCACGCAGTCCTCCCTCTCCCACAAAGCAGCGCGGCTCGGGGCGCCCGGGCTGGGCAAAGCGGGTTATGACGCGTCGGGGCATCGACCCGCCGTTCACATCGCGGCCCACTGCCCCCACGATGTCTGTATGGAGCGCAGACAGCTCGGATGGGCCGCTGCCGCCACCGAAGCCTCTCCCACGACCATCCCACCTGAATGGCGGTTACCTCGACATCCCGCCTCCCCACCACCGTTCCTCATACGCGCACTTCCCGATGAATGTCGGCGACCCCGACAGGCCAGTTAGAAACTCGCCGCTATCAGAATGGATCCGAGCTGACGACAGTTCGAGGGGAATCAGGATACACTATGTCCCTGATATTTCTCCTGCATGATAACGATGTAAGTGTATAGCATGTAGTTTTGTAGCCATAGTAGCGAAGTAGACCGCACACTGTACGCATATTTCATTGTGTATTTCCCACTATTCGATAGGCCGTCGTATATATGTACATCTTCCACACCGATAACTTGAAGAGGCTGAGAGGAGTGTTCTAGAGTGGTATTGTGTCGTTGGTATAATGTGTGCATATCTGAAAAAGGAGAAAGGAGACCGCGGTCTCACTGAGATCTCATTTGACTCTCTGTGTAGGTCCCAGCGATCGTCGCATCGTCATTGTCCATCCATACTAAGCGTGCGCGGAGTTTCGAGTTCTCGTCTTGCGCATCGCCGAGGTCTTTCAAAGCTTTCTCAAGCTGTGCGCGGGTCTCTGCGAGCTCGACTGCCGACTCTTCTTCAATTTCGCCTGCACTGACCGCGATACCTTCAGAAACGTAGGTCGGTCAGTATGTTGACAACAGGGAGGCAGTAGATTTCTAACCTCCGACCAGTTTGACCAGACGCCACAGACGCAGAATGATAAGCAGTCCAGCGAGCTCCCTCTCACGGCCTCTCAGCACAACCTCGAGCACAAAGGTCGCGACGATAACGAACGCATCGAACAGATGGAGACTTGCATGCGGAAATGACCCGACGGGGTTATAATAATTGGGACCCATCGCCCATAGCGTGACAGGTATTTCAGCAAGGAAGAGTGTTGTTATGGCGAGCGAGATGCGAGATAGGATGTTAAGCCAGACAGGTGCCTCGGGGCCTTCGACCGGTGTGCAAGTGTCCGAGAGCACCGTGTACGCGAGATCCGCAAGAACACAAACGGAGTCGGTGACGACCTGTGCATGGCGTAAGAATAACAAAGACCGTGGCAGAAGATGTACAAAGCGTAGAGACAAGCTAGAAAGATACGCGCCAGTAAAATGACGGTGTAATGCCACGGACGCGATTCTAAAGTTTCTGCTGTGTGCTCCTTGTAGCGTGCGATTCGACTCTTCTCAGGGCCCGCACCGCCACTCCCCAGTTCTGCATCCTCATTCGCAGATCGCGGGTCCGCTGAGAGCAAAGGCTGTTGTTCCGACATCGTCGTCAGGAGAAAGTGAGCATGAAATAGAGTTTGATCATGGGCGGGCGCGTTGGGCGCTGATACCGCCGTCGCTTGTGACATCTGTCGGCCGTGACACCGACAAGTGACGGGCCTACCGACTGTTTTTGGGCATCTCCGTGACAGCCGGGTCACTTTCTGGCCTACGAAATGGTATTTTGCTTTCCGCATATCCCGGGGCGGCGCCGGCTTGCCCACTGCCCGAGGCCGCCTGCCGTCCGCCTATGGGAGGTGTTGTAGTTCAAGAACGGTGATTGGCAGTGATGGAGGAACACATTCGCATCGCGTTCCTTGACGATGCTCAACATTGCGTTGTGAGTCTGATCCATGCGGAATACTCTCATACACCGTGGGTAATCAACCTTGTCAGACCTCGAGGCGATAACAGTGGCTGTCAAAGCTAGCTGATACCATATGTGCAATGTCACCTGCTGAGAAGAAGCATCCCTGCCCGTTATAAAGTCCGGTGCACAGCAGGACGATCTGGCGGCCGCCTTTCGTTCTTCAAGGCTGACTGAGTCAGTTCCCTCCTTTTCTTTTTGGACTCCTCGGTTCCCTGGAGGGCCATTTCGAGTTTTCTTTGTTTTTTGCAAGTCCTTCCTTTCGTCGTTCTATCTTTTCAGGTACCATGGAGTGGTGGTCTATCTTTTTTCGGATACGAAAAGTTATATTCGGTGAGTAACAAAGCGTTATTGGGCTAATGACGCTAATGTGTATCCCAATGATCAGGTTTCATAGCTATCGTAAGCTTCTTGTGGGCAGGCGCTCTGTCCGTGTATATCGCTCGAGAATGGCCTCATTTCGATGTCCTTCAGAGTGAGTACTGCGGTTAAACTTGTTGAATCTGTTACTGAGGCTTCTTATAGGGATCCTGATCCTCAGTGTAATCGGTATCAATGTTTTCACGTCAATCCTGTTGTATCTGATGTAGGCAATTTTGCATTCATCACGCCCCCATAGCTAATACGGAGGTCTTAGGATAGTAGTCGTGTTTCGGCTGGGGCTGGATCTCGCGCGGATGTTGTTCCTTCTCTTACTGCACGCCGGTGAGTTCACTGCTGCGCTTGTATTGCAACGTACTGAACGCAATGTAGCTACTGC
Source organism: Phlebia tremellosa (assembly GCA_011032875.1). Lineage (NCBI taxonomy): Eukaryota > Fungi > Basidiomycota > Agaricomycetes > Polyporales > Meruliaceae > Phlebia > Phlebia tremellosa. Next base: position 51,020 of record JAAIFI010000012.1, on the reverse strand, counting down.
CGTGATGTTTACTATCTACGGTCACAACTTCTCTTGTGCCATCTTCAGTGGGTATATGGCGTCCTTCTTGGGTCAAATTTCTAACTCTATCCTTCAGATTCAAAGCAGTTGTGTCAAGATGTGAACCTCTCCTTTTTGATTGGTTCTTGGTCAATCACAGGACTCCGTAAGTGCTCAACACAACGAGCCTCAAACTTTGCTCATCTTCTACGTAGACTTCGTTTATATTGTGTACCTCCTTATTATGGTGCCAGTTCCACGACCTTTACCCAAGGTTACACCAAATCCACTATTGGAGTCCTTCGTGGGTGTCAGCAGTCGTCCATCTTCCATGGTGTCCGTCGATTCAGCTACGGGATTGCTTAGGCGAGACAGTGAGAAGAGCGGCTTCTCGTCCACGGGCGCTCGTCGTTCGGACTTGGGCACTATCCAAGCGAGGACGTATGCTAATAACATGCCACCTACGTACGGGGTGCGCCAAGGCCCGCCACAATCTCAGAGGGGTAGGGCTTATGGTGCTATGGGTGCTCCAGCAGGGCCTCCGCCTTTTGCAAGAACTGTGGCACGCAATCCAGGATATCCCACTGGTCTTGAAGCTCGTAGTAACATGGTGCCCCCTTCTCTTCAAAGCTCGTTCTCACGGGGTGTCGAGCAGCGCGGGCCTCAATATCTCGCCCCTCCAAAATCATTGCCACTCCCTAACCCTTTCTTGGACCCTATTTCACGTCAGGGGACCCCCAACTCAGTCTACTCTTCAATTTCGTACGATCCCAATCCCATGACCACCGAGTCCAGAGAAGTTGGGTTGGAGAGATACCAGCCGCTGATACCATCTCCGCAGAACACGGAGTACAGTTTCGCAAACTATGCACCGGCGGCGCCAGGGATAGGTCCGTATCAAATGCCCGTCAGACAAGATCCCTATGCCATGCCAGGCATGCAGACGGCCGGCGCCGCTTTACGGACGCACACAGCCACGCCGCATTCGATCCACTCCATCGCACCGAGCATGCATTTGACCGATGCTACGCGTACCCTCCCGCAGCCTGCTCACGTTCGTGGCCCGAGCGACCCCATCTACCGTCCATACACCGCGAGCCCGACGCTGCACTCCCGCGCCCCCTCAGACGCTGCTCCTCTACCAAACCCGTTCCCACCGATGGTGAGCCGCGCCGAGGTGCGTCGGTTCGGCTCAGTGAGCGAGGACTACCACCCTGCTGGACATGGCGGCACTTACACCAGACCGCAATCTGATCCACGGAACGCCGCGCATCTGGCGGGTGCGTTGGGCAGGACGCCGCCCCGAGTCGAGGCTACTGTCACAAGCCCCTCGCAGTGGAAGCAGCTTGTATTGTCTGCTGCCACAGGTCGCGCTCTCTAGAGGACACTTGATGACTTCCAGCATGTATCTCGACCTGGCGAACAATGACATGTTGACGTCCACAGAGCTCGTGTCAGTTGCTCCTACCACAGCCACGGTCCAATTGACCGCGACGGACTATTTCCCCTCATTCTGATGGTATACTAATTTATCGGGACAATCATGTTGTAACCATAATCTTAGAGATCCACGGTGACAATCCCTACATCAAATTATTGGCTAATTCACGCATCTTTACATTTGCATCCATGGTGTTTAGTTACTTGATTTGGTGCTAATAGAAGCTTCTCCCAAGTTTATTCGCAGACGACATTACAATGCGCAGCGATTACTCCGAGTAGGCCGCCTTCTTCTTTCATATTGCAGGCCTGTGCACCACTTTCCGATCAGACACCGCTGGGTAGAACCGATGGGCTGGCTTTCAGAATCCCGGCTGCAACTGTGCCACCCGCGACCGGTCGGGTGAGCTTGTTAGCACCTTGAAACAAGCACAATCAGTACTGAATTTTCGTCACCACCGAATAGCATGACGAACCAGTCTTCACCGTGAATGTAGCGCTGGGGAAGGCGTCGAGGTTCGGGTTGCCTATAGAGAAATATCCGCATTAATATAGAAATTCTCCTCAGACAGTCGATACGTACTGATGTTTTTCATCGCCCAATAGGTAGCGGTAGCGGTCTTGGTATCCAGTGTCAGGGTGAAGAAACCTCTGTAGGACCCCTCGCTCCATTGCAAGTCAACGTTCAAGGGGTCGGTGACATAGCGCTGCGACTTCACATCTGCGGCGGCTGGTAGAATGCCGGATCCGAAGGAGGAAGTAGAAGTCACTGTTGCACCATGTCAACATCACTCCGTGTGAATGCTTCGAATTGTCCTTATGCTCACCTGCAGTCTGCGCAAATCGAATTGTGTCCGGTCAGAGTCAGATACAAAACACTTGCGCAAGGCACTCACTCCTGCAAACTCGACGGCGAGGCTACCTTGGCCAGTAGTCGGGTTATAGCTAGAAATATACCTAAGCATTGTTGCCCTTGAGAGGCATATAGAGCGCACCTTGTGTCGTTGGGGTCTGGATATTTTGTTAGTTTGCATCCAAATAAAACCGTATGAGCCAAGATACTCACGTACGAGGTCAGAGACCCAATTAGCGTGGCTATCTCCAGACAATATGATAGTGTTGTCAATTTTGTTATCTTGGATATGATCGAGGATACGGTTTCTGTTGGCACGGTAACCGTCCCAAGCATCCTACACCCCCGGGTTACGTAGCTAAATATATGAGTAACGTTGCCACTTACCACGTCGACTGCGTATAGAAGATAATTTAACGATAGATGTCGATGCAGTTTTTGAAATCACTTACACGCGCCGTCCTCGTCTAGCTGAGTGAAAACGATCTGTTGGCTATCGAAGCAAAGATTGAGCTGCTATCCTTAGCAACGAGAACGGAATGCGCACCCGACTACACGCCAGGTAGCGCCACGAGCCTTTGACTGCGACAGAGAGTCGTAGAACCCTACACAGCTCTAGAGGTAAGTAACGAGCGCTTGCATACACCATCCAGCACGTACAGGCTTCTTGTGCCGCACCCATCAGTGACCGGTTCTGGAAATCAGCGATTGAGTTGATGTCTGTGGCATGAACATCGTTAACAAGCGTAGAGTGAACAATGCGCTGAACGAGAATACATACACGCTGGCCAAGGACAGAAAATTAATCATCAGAAGGCATAGAGTATACACAACGAGACAACCAACCAGTGTTATAATACAGCTGGTGAACTCAACAGTCAAAAACTAAGGCTTTTGCCAACAATTCACCACTCACATCTGTGATATCACGATCGTATTGCCCTTGAAAGGGACATCAATATCGCGTATAGAGTAAGCAATATGGTCACTACACGCACTTGTGTCCAGCATAGTCAGGTCCTAGACAAATGGGTTATCACCGTATCATGTTACGGTTCACAATCTCTGGCCAAACTCACCAGAAGTTTGCCAATCTGGAAGTTACGGAAGATGCGGAGCTTGTCATCGACTTCAACCTGGCGAATTGGAATCCACTCATGATACGCCCTTACACCGGCGAGTTTACGATCTGTGAAGCAAGCACCCGATGCAGAGAACGTGCATCCTGTAGTACTATCGTTGCTATCAGCGGTACCGGCTTTCCATGATTGATCCGCGACCTGTATCAAAAGTCAATCAGAGAACAACCACGTAGAAAATGCTGGCAAAACATACTTCATGGTCGTCCTACAAAATCTCGAATCATCAGCCAGTTGACTCGAAGAGCTTAGTATGCACGTACCCTGTGTTATGTTCACGGGGACGTTTACGAAGAACGAGGAACCACCGTTAGAAGAAGGCTTGATTTATGATCAAAATCAAACTAACCAAACAGTGATCCAGGGCCCGGCTTCGTGGGCTGCCCTCAAGCTGACATCTGTGCGGTATTGATTGAGACGCTGGCGGTAGTCGGCTATAGTGGCGAGTTCACGACCGAGAACCTTGCGACCGATTTTAGCACTTTGAACAAACGAAAACATATCAATATGCGGACAGGTTTTCGAGTATCGCATCACTCACCCGTTGCCGAGAGATTCATAAATCTTGTTTGACCTAATGAGCTTCGTGATACAACGGAGGCAAAGTGCTGTGTACATACATAGTCTCCCAAGTGCACAAAGACGTCTGCGCTGGTGTTGGCTGCCGCCACACCGTATGCATTGAAATATCCTATAAACTGCAGTGAGCGTCTCTAGAAAAGTTACAGTGTGAGAATTTACCAGACTGGTATTGTGAACAACTGAATACTGCGAGAGTCAGAGGCTTGCCACCGTTGACTTGATTTGCCGGCGCTGTAATGAGATACGATCTATGTAAGTCCTCTTGCCAACTCCGATGTAACGAAGACTTCACTATTGGGGTTCGACAAAGTGCGCGTGGCACCGATAGGGCTCACTGTCGCTGGGTTTGTGCAATCAGCAAACTGGTACCAGTACTTGGTGTCTGCCTTGAGATTGGTGGCCTCCACTTTGAGTGTGAAATCGACATCATATGTGGTAAAAGCTTCGCCAGAGTCCAGGGGCTTTCCGGTCAGGCTAGGATTGTTGAAGATCTTGAATGACACGCAGACCGGAACGCTCTGGTCGGGAGTACCGAGTGGAACTGCACGGGTCCATAACAAGACGGAATCATCGAATGGATCGCCCTGTGAATTGAGATCAGCACTTGTATCATACAGTCGCAGTAAGATAGCTCACGCTTGCAACTAAAGCCCACGACAGCAAGTTCAGTGGTTCAAATGGGCAGAACAGTCCGCTATGATGTCACTGACCTGAATGCGTGAAGTTGATTCCACCACTCCAAATGAACGGCGCCTGTGGTGTAACGGAGTTGAGTGGAATCTCAGCGAGCATCGACCCCGCCAGGACTCACGTTGCTGAAGTCTCCCCCATAGAAGGTCGGGTAAGACTCATCAGTGAAGCCGGTTGAATCCACGGTCTGTCTTTTCACATAGTCGATATGACGAGCCTTGATCTCTCGCGTGTCGTGTGAAAACTATGGGGGGCGGAGCCGACAATGAGAATTTCGAAGCTGTACGGGTGCGGACAGACATTACCTCTGGAAAGCCCTTAAATGGCGAACTGTATGCCAAATTGCGATCAAGCAGCTTGGTTGCTTGAGCAGCGGTAGCGTAGCCCAAGGCAAGGAGAGCAATGGCACGCATTTTGACGAGCGACCCTTGAACGGATTCGTAGCTTCGAGGTACTCGCCATGCTACTTATAAGCATCTGGTCCACCGAGCTGTAACGGAGTATGATCCAATTATCCATATGCATGCCCTACCAGAACAGCGAGAAGCGAGCCATTACAATCGTTAAAATTCAAGATCTCCAAAGTGCACGTTCGTGCTCTTGCAGAGATGATTGGGCACGACAAGGAGGAGAAGGAAGTGTCAGTGGTGCAATATGACAACTAAATCGTTGAGAAATGAACCGAATAGCACTTCCATAGATTCTGTGCATAAACGTCCACGTGTTAGGGCGACAATCTCTTGCAAAGTGGTTCACTTACCCCATTGCAAACGTCACATGTGTGGTCAGGCATGCGGTCGTTCATCATAACGTGGGACCAAACGTCCAACGTTCACTTCTTCGCGGTGTGCCATATCTGCATGCCAAGACATGTGGCGAGCTACGCTGAGTAAACAACGAACTCTAACTGGAGGATGTGAAGAAAATAGCTGTATAAGTAGATCTGAGGGATGGGCGGAAGTGTAATCAAGCCGCGAAGGATTCTTGTTCACAAATACTTACGTTCTCGATTCATTTGTGGCACATGTAACCTTACAAGCTTCTGTACCTTGGCAGAGAACTCTGATTCGGAGTTTCTTCGCACATCTGGTCATTAAAGCTGTTCATGTGTGAATTGAATCAACTGATATATGCTCTCTTGAATGCCAAAGGGGAGAACGAGATTCCTAGTAGCACAACGTTGGCTGCATTGGATCTGAAGTTAGTCAATTCAGACATCACTCAGTCGGCTTCGCGTAACAAATATATGTGGACTTACCGCGTACTGGCGTTCTCTGTCGGGCACTACACGCATTACAAAAAGTGTCGCCGATAAACCGAGCAGATTTGAAGATGCGATGAGCGGATGTTACTCAACAGAGAACGTGCCACGCTTGCGAGCAAGGCTACTCCTTGAGAGGCCAGCATCTACGGCACGCCGCAGGAGCCGCGATACACGTTCATGCTGGGAAGGTACTCGCGAAGCCACGACCGATACGAGGTATCTGTCATAAGAACGATAACGTGACTTGACGCAATCACGATTCCGCGACGCGACGCGACTCCGATCCCCAGACACAAGCAAGAGCAAAGTACTTGTGCCGGTATCCACTACACTCGTATCATCCTATCAAAAATCGGTATATCTCTTTCTATAATACCGGTATAGTATTGCATTGATATCATCGCCCGCACTGGTATCGACGCCTCGACCACAGAAGAAGCATCTCTACACTCATCCCCACAGATGCAACACTGCCTTCTGGTCCAACTCATCCACGTATCTGGTGCCCTTCACTTCATGCGTCTCGATAAGGTCCCACACGGCCTTCGACTCCGCCTCGCTCAGCTTCACGTCCGCTGCAGCTGTGTTCTCGATCGTGCGCGTCACTCGCCTGAAAGTGCAAGCACACGAGTCAGCTTGAGATATCTAATGGGTAGCACAGGTACACGTACGAGGAGCCGGGGATGGGGATGACCTTGGGGCCGAGAGAGGCGACCCAGGCTAGAGAGAGCTGGGCAGCAGTGATGCCTTTCTTCTCGGCGATGCTCTTGAGCCCGTCGACGAGTGCCATGTTGTGTTTGAAGTACTCTTCCTTGTTGAACCGGGAGAACCTGCGGCGCATGTCGCCCTCTACCAAAGCTCGTTAGTCGGAATTCACAATTGATTGCTATACTGTGAAAGCATACCAGGGAAGTCATCTATACTCTTGTAAGCTCCCGTCAAGAACCCTCTGCCGAGAGGCCTGGTGTAATAAGTGTCAGTCTTCATTCATCGTTACGGACTAAAGCGCAAACGAAACTCACGAGTACGCCGCCACAGCGATATCAAGTTCCTGAGCAGTCGCCAGAACTAGATACAAACCACAGCCAATCAGTCCGACCATACACCACTGTTCCCCATAGCCCTCAACGCACCTTTCTTGGTCTCCTCCTCATACGACCACGGGCTAACCTCAATCTCAACCGCCGTGATAGGATACACCGCGTTCGCGCGCCTCAGCGTCTCCGCGCTGCACTCCGACATGCCGATGTGGTCGAACAGGCCCTCCTTGACGAGGGCCTGCAGGTCGCGCGTGATGTCTTCGATCGGGCGCGACGCGTCGACGCGTGCGGGCTCGAAGAGATCGAGACGCTTCGTCCCGCGGAGGGCTGCGTTCACGGCTGTTACGCTGCGGCGGAGGTTTTGGGTGCTGTGGAGGTGAGAGATGTGAGCTTTGATCGAGGGGTGTGATCATGGTAGATTTGAACGCACGAGGAGTCGACCACCATTTCACCTGGCCTGGCGCCGCCCTGCCGAATACACTCACGGTGAGTCCATTAGCGCATGGTGTGGCGAGCGCGACACACACCTTGACCGAGAGGAACGTCCTCTCTGCGTACTCGGGGTACTTGTCGAAGAAGCGGGCGAGCAGCTCGAGGTTCGCGGGGCCAAGGTCTTGGGCGTAGAATTCGCCTGATTATACCACCACCGTCAATTACCGTGTGTAGCTGATGGTACACGGGCGAAAAGGATACTTACTGCTGTTGATGAACATTTTCACGCCGGGCGGAAGCATGTCCACGCCAGCTTTGATCGCCTCGAAGCAGATCTCGTCAGGCACTGGTTTGGGCACCCATCTATTGAGACCATGTATGTCAGATTTGATGTTATGAGAACTATAGCGGCTTTCACGCACGTCATGAGCATCAAGCCATGCTGAAAAAAAGAGCAACACGGCTGTTAGCACTGCACGCCGACATATACAATTCGTCTCGAAAACCACTCACGCCGATCTTCGCGACCTTGACACCAGTCGCGGTGCCGCCGAGAGTGGTGAACGTCTGGATAGTCATGGTTTCTTGCAATTCAGTTGTCAGAACAAAAGCGCGTGGTCGTGGTATGCAAAGAAGCGACAAGAGGTGGGAGATGTGAGCACATCGATGCAGTGGATCGTCGTTTCTTATATAGGCTGGGTGAGCTGGTGTGAAGACTCCGAGAACATTCGACGAAGAAGGGGATTCTAATCACCAGAGCTTGCCTGAACGGCGGCAAGTGTACGTATAGCTCTACGTTGTGCGGTAACCGTCTGACTCTGCTGCTCGATTCATCCGTACCTTGTAAAAGGCGTGCCGAGAAGACACGCCAGCTCCGTTGTGTGCACTCACATATTGATCACGATGCAGATGACGTGAATGCGGTATTTTCTGCATTGCTTCCAGCATCAGGCGGTGGCATGCCGCCGAACTTCGTCAATGTGAACGCATGAACTTTGACGTCCAGTCATAAGATTGACCACTGTGTCACGCTCGTCACACGCTTGGTCTACTCCGAGTCGGGGCTTAGTCACAGGTGACAATTTGTCACGGGCGTTTTTAATATCTGTGGTTAATATTTGCGGTTATCGATTGCTGACTTGCCTAATAGCACATGGTGAGATGGCCGAGCGGTCTAAGGCGCCAGACTAAGGTGATCTGATCACATGACATCTGGTCCGAAAGGGCGTGGGTTCGAATCCCACTCTCATCAGATAGTTTTTGCGCATTAGATACAATTTTTATGAGCCCTGTAGAGTGAGATAGAGCATGTTTTTGCTCCAAGAAAATGCGGAAGATCCAAAATATTCACTCGCGAGTGTTTCGGAATACGCCGGTCACTATTGAAGGAGTACGAAATACTCGATTGTCTAGTACGCTATAGCTATAGATACGCTCTCCGGTCTCGCTGGCAGCAATTGAACGTAAATACCCGCCCCATATCAGTACTCTCTATGCTCGCGAAGCGCAGTAGGCAACGTGATCCGTCAATTCAAGCAAGAGGAACAAGTTTTACCACCGACGCTTGCCTACCTACTATCGGGGCTGTCTGTTCACACGGCCCATGCAACATGGGCAAAACCAGGATATCCGGAGTAAAGATTCTTCAAGTTGCGTTGATATACAGGATTACCATCCGTGTGCTATTCTATGTGCTAATGTACGAGGGGGACTCCAATGTCTCCGTAAAGAACGCAAAAAGGTATAGGGGAGGAGGGGAAAAGGCACATGAGAGAGCACGACTACTACAAAAGTCACAAGGAAAGAAAAAGAAGTAGAAAGGGATATATAAACACAATAAGATACGAGATAAGATATAGAGAGGCGGGGCGTTACACAGAAGCTAGGTGAACACAGGTATCTGGGGTAATGAAAGATGCGAACAAACATGGGAGGCTCCGTTCTTCGTCCAACAGCTCGCACCAGTGCAGCCCGGGAGGTGGTATGGGGCGTTGCAGGCTTCACGATGCGCGGGTATCGTGCCTAAGAGGAGGAGTACTCCATTTCCATCTCGTCAGGCGTCGGCGAGGGCAGCGGCACCGCCGCAGGAGATAGAGTCGCCGAAGGGTTCGGAGAGTACACCACCATCGACGACTGTGCGTCAGAGTGCTCAGTGATGTACGCAGAGACAGGCGTGTCCAGTGATGCCTGGCGCGGGAACGGGTTGCGGGTGTGTGCGCGCGAGACGGGCGACCCTGATGACGGTGCAGGCGTTAAAGCGGTCACGGTGAGGATCTAGCGATAGACGTAGATCGCGAAGGGCTACGCACCTAAAGCACCTGTTCCCAGGATTTTGAAGGGGTACGAGACAAGGTCGTTCTCTTTGCTCCCGTTATCGGGCTGATCGAAGATACTCATGCCGAGGCCGTCGTTGCTCATCGAAGGCGAGAGACGGCAGGACGGCGACCTGCGGTACGGCACGAAGCCATGCGTGGCGTGGTTGCTCGGCCGGAGTATGGGCGACGTAGGGGGGAAGAGGAAGGACGAGGGGCGTAGGATGGACAGAAACTCCTCGAGAGCCTCCGAGGGTAGGGTGGACCTGTCGCAGCCAGAGATGTGAGCGAGCGGATTCAAACACGACGCACCAGCCATCTCGCACAAGAGCAACAGGAGTATTTATGTGTGATAAAGACCCTGTCGTAGCATCAGAGCGCTCTGCGAGGAATGGGTACCTACCGAGGAGACGCGCGGGGAGAAGCAGGGGCGTCGCTCCGCTCTGGGGGCAACGCGAAGTCAGCCTTGAGGTCGTCGTCCTGCACATCGTCGCCGAGCTTGAGCTTTTCAAAGGCCTCGGCGGGCGAGGAGACGAAGCGGATGGTGGTGGTCTTCGGCTGGGGGCGCTGTATGATAGTAGAGTGGAATTGGGAGAAAGGAACGGGAGCAGCTAGTCGCACTGGGCGGGGGGCCACTAGGACAATACTGTCATGAGCATTAAGAGACATTGTGTGTTGTACAGGAGATTAGACTGGATCACAAAAGCTGCTCGTCAATTTGCTCTGCAAGAGGTCGAGCTGGGGCGAAAGAACAAGGACAAGCGAAAGGCGACCAAAGCAGGAGCGAACGGCGGCGAACTCAACCACGGTCCCTGCACGTGGCGGAGACGAGTCCTCTCCGCGGAGACCATTACAGGAGACCATCTCCGGAAAACCCGGGGGACCTTTTCCCCGCACTTTATGGGCGGCAATCAGGATTATCGGGGTCCCGGGCCTCGAGTTAATTTTCCCATTGGATCTTCCAAGATCTCCCACGGGGCATGCAAGTCCCAGGCAGATTATTGCGTCCAAGCGAAAGCTGCTACCGAACAATGCATTCATTTCACTGCACATACAGGTCCGGAGAAGGCTCCCTCGAGGACCAGGTAACTTGCTTTCACCTCCTTCGCAGAAAACCAACTGAGCTCCCTCCAATTTTAACAGCTGGTGCTAACTCTGCATCAGGCCAGTCTCTGATGTAATAAATCCTCGGATTCGTCACTTGACGCAACAGGTCCCGGCTAAAAAACGTAAAACACTCATTCGGGTATTCTGGAAACTAGGCGTGGTTCATAGCCTATCGTGCCGCCTACGGCTCTGACTGGCTCTGAACGTTCCCAAAGATATGTTATAAATTCCCTCACCCCTCTCTAGAGCGTTTGAACTCTTTCGTCCGCTTGCCTCTGCGTTCCCTCAAGCAACGCGACAATGGGTGTCCACCCACAGTTCAATAAGACTTACGACTCGAGTTGCGACAGCCCCCTAGACGAGGATGAAGCACAGTCGCGTCCCTTCCTCTCCGAGGACCTAGAGGGCGCAATTAAACTGCAGGATAGAGTAGACGATGGCTGCTGTCCCAGCGCCGCCCGGGGCGACAAGACCACCCCCATACCAAAAGCCCAGCTGGCCGTCCTGTGCGCCGTGCGGCTCGTCGACCCCATCATGTTCACACAGATCTTCCCCTACGTCAACGAGATGATGGACCACCTGCACCTCACCGACGACCCCTCAAAAGTCGGCCTGTTCAGCGGCATGGTGGTGAGCACACCTTCGCTTCTCCCTCGCACGCTAAGAGTTTTCGCCCAACGAATGCGCACATACAGGAGAGCAGCTTCGCCATCGCGCAACTGCTCTCGATCTACCACTGGGCACGTTTGTCTGGTGCGTGCGCGCGTCTCCCCCCTTCGCTCGGCGAACGTTCGCGGTGTGCTGACGCTTCCCCCCTCCAGACAAGGTCGGGCGCAAGCCCGTAGTGCTCACAGGAATCACTGGTATCGCGCTCGGCACGCTGCTCATGGGTCTGTCCCGCAGCCTCACCGGGGTGATCTTCGCGCGGAGTCTCGGTGCGTCCCCCCACTTCTCATTGCACGCGCACACACCTTGTTAACGTTCAATCGTCCACCGCGCGCACCTGCAGCCGGGTTCTTCTCTGGAAACGTCGCCGTCGTGCACTCCATCATCGGCGAGATAACCGACTCGACGAACCAGGCAACCGCGTTTCCCATCTACGGACTCTGCTGGCCTCTGGGAGCAATCATCGGGTATGTCGCACGCCCCCATCATAGCGTGTCGTGGATCCGACACCATTCGTCTCATTCGACTCATTCTGCTCTAGACCTCTTCTAGGTGGCACTTTCTCGAACCCGGCCGTGAAGTACCCTCAATTCTTCGATTACGAATTGTTCAGGGCCTACCCGTATCTCCTGCCATCAGCCATAGCCGCCTTCGTAGCCGCTCTAGGCGCTATCTTTGGATTCTTCTTCCTCGAGGAGGTGCGTTGCTGACTCAGACACGGACGCTGAGTCGAGGGCTGAAGAGACGTCCCCACAGACTCTACCAGGTAAACGCAGACGGCGGCAGGGCTCCACGGACTCCCTAGATAGTTTCCAGGGTACCGCTAACTTGGAGAAACCGCCGCAGCCTGCAGGCCTCAAATATCTGCTCTCTATCCCTGTTATCCGTGCTCTATGCTTGAGCGGGTGTGCACTGTCATTCATGTAAGCTGCTTACTATTCTAGACGTACACCTAACATGACACTCAACCCCTCCCGCACAGCAACACCGGGTTCGATGTTATATTTGTGCTCTACTGCTACTCACCCATCCAAACCGGCGGATTAGCATTCACCGTACGTGACGTCATTTCCCCGCCGTCGTCGCCATATCTCCGCACCCACCCCCACTCACACCTTCACCTTTTGTTTATTCACCCTACCTCTAGTCCGCCGAAATCGGCGTCGCGCTCGCCGCCTCAGGCGCCATCTCCGCAGGCCTACAATTGTTCTTCATGCCGTACCTCCTGCGGCGCTTCGACCACGCGAAGATGTACAACACCTGCATGGCGGTGTGGCCGTACGCGTACGTGCTGCTCCCCGGGCTGAACGTCATCGCGCGCATGGGCGCCGTCGACGTCGGCGAGGGCGTGCTTGGCGTCGCGGGCCCGACGAAGGCGCTGCTGTGGGTCGGCATCTACGCGCTGCTGCTCATGGCGCGCTGTGCGTGCTTGGCTTTCTCGTGAGTGCTTCCCGCGGTCTTGGACATTGCATGGATGTGTCGTGCTGATACGTTCTGTGTAGGGTAAGTATGATCCTTGTCAAGGACAGCGCGCCAGATCCATCCTCGCTCGGTGCCACGAACGGCCTTGCACAGTTTGCAATGGTACGCCCACGTCTGTTACTAGTAGTTGCTACCTGCTCAGACTAACACGTCTTGCCCACCAGTGCTTCGCCCGTGCATTCAGCCCCGCATTTTCTAGCTCCCTCTTTGCCTTCTCCGCCGGCTTCACGCACTTTTGGCCGATGCGGTACTTCTGGGTCGTCGTGATGGTGGGCATCTCCCTTCTCGGCACGACGTTCTCGCGCAAGATCGCGGAGGGCATGAAAGCCCCCACGCCGCCCCGCCGATAACACTCACCGAACGGACCATACCAAAACCCAACCCCGTATTGCACTTCCCATTCACGCTCTGCATACTTCTAGACCCATACTGTACCAATAGCCATTCTCATAGTCACGACTTCTTCGACGCCCACACGATAGACACAGGATGTACAATAGTGACCGTCGACATACATACATATAGGCAGTCGCCGCCGCCGCAGCCATCGTTGCGTCTTGACTGCGTAGCTCTTCGTTCTCGAACGGACGTCATTCATATAATCCACAAAGAACTTACATTTCATTATCCAAGAAGGTCCATCCATACACGATCCAGAAAGCGTACACGACACCACAGCCAAGACCACTCTACAGCCTCGCTGCCTTCTTGGAGGAGGAGACAGGTTCTGGAAGCGCATACATGGCGTCCAGCTCGTTCTTGAATCTGGCGTACGTTTCTTTCCTGTGGATCCGTGAGAGATTAGTTATAAGTACCACCCCATATACAACAGAAGCTTCCACTCGCCTTTTGAGCTTCAGGGTGGGTGTCAGACACCCGTTGTCCACAGTAAGAAGCTCGTTGGAGATGTGGATCCGCTTGATCATCTCGAAGCTGCACGTAAGATGTAGATAAGAAAGAACCACCCTGCAAATATGAGATCTGGCCTACCCCTGCAACCCGGCTAATCGCGCCTGCCTGTTCAGTGCCTGCAGGACCGCATCGACAACCTTCGGGTCGCGCGCTGCCTTCTCCAGAGCCTGCGGGTCCTTTTCCGACACGGGCGTGCCCCACACCTTCGCAGCTATCGCTGCGAGTTGGGCAGGATCGGGGACCACGACGCCGATTAGATACGACTGTAGGGAGTCTCCGTGGACGTAGAGCTGGGCGACCACAGGGCACGCGTTGTACAAGCTTTCCACCCTCTCGAGCGCGACGTACTCGCCCTGTGAGAGCTTCATGATGTTCTGCGTAGCAAGCGATCATGTTAGCTATATTATTGACGGATCCTCAGAGTGTACCAACCTTGACGCGATCGATGATCCTGACTCGCCCACACTCGTCGATCTCACCCACATCGCCGCTATGTTGCCAGCCTTCCTCGTCGATCATGGCCTTGGTGCTGGCCTCGTCTGAGATCGCCATTCAGATACGCGCAAAAGATATAGAAAGACTAAAATACCTTTGTAGTAAGCCTTGAAGCAGTCGGCTCCGCGGAGGCAGATCTCACCGCGTGGGCGGGGTTTGTCTTCCGATGAGTAGCCCATTGCAGGGACGTCCACGAGCTTGAGCTCCGTGTTGGGGTGGGGAGGGCCAACAGTGCCAGCGGCTTTGTGGTCAAACGACCATACCCTCGTAGCTGTGCCGACGTTCTCCGTGCTACCATACCTACCAGAGCGTAAACTCAGTTGGTTGACACATACCCATCTTGAATAAAATCATGCGTACCCTAAGAAAATATCGATCAGTACAGTTTCCAAATAGATATAATGTACGGATATTACCTTCCATGACGTCCGCGTTTGTCGCAACTTTCAAGAAGTCAATCGCAGCTGGGCTCATTGGTGCCGATCCAGTAGAGATGATCTGTACCCTCCCACCAAGGACCGCTTGAACCTGCAGAACGTGCTAAGCCTGAGTATTGCCACACCAAACAACCACGTAACTCGCCTGTTTGAAGATGATACGATCCCACAGCGCGTGGGTCTGCACACCGGTAGTGTGCAGCCTGTTCAATTTCACACTGAGTGCATGTCTGAACAAGGCTCCTTTAGCTCCCGGAAGAGCTGCTGCAGCCAAGCCTGCCTGGTAGATCCTGTTCAAAACTCGAGGAACCGCGGGGAACATGTTGGGTCTGAGGATCTTGATGTCTTCCAAAAGGATTAGCGGGTCACCGGACCAGTATCCCAGGCTACCTCCACGAGCGACGACAGAAAGCTCTATCATGCGCTGAAAAGTATTGTCAGTCCGAGTTGCATATATCATCGACTATCTCTCTTACCCCATAACAGTGAGCCAAGGGAAGGAAACATATAGACACAGGAACGTCAGTGAACGGTATTCCGTGCATCTGGGCATAAACAGCACTGGCGACATTGCCGTGGGTCATAAGAACACCTGTATTATAGTTGTCAAATCGTGAACTGAATAGATATACGTTTCAAATGAAAACCGACCCTTAGGGTGTCCAGTGGTACCCTATGAAGTGATAAGATAAAAGCACCGGGCAATCATGGCAAGGAGCTTACAGAAGTATAACACATTGTTGCAGGGGTATCTGGAGAAGGATATACTGGTTCCCTCAAGTTGGCCTTGCCGATTTCCTCCACTGAAACACGTCGCATGAGGACAAGATGTTGAATATAGTACGAGGTACGTACATTCTGGCAGATCCATGACTTTGATGCCCACCTGCTCACCCCATGCAACGAGGATACTCCTGGACTCGGCCGAGAGTTCATCCATCGCGACAATAATCTTCAGAGGTGAGATCTTTCCCGCGAGCTTGAGCACTTTCGGTATATGTTGCACGGCGACAAATATGATTGGCATCTCCGTGTGGTTGATACTGCATGGTCAGTCTGTCAGATATTAGCGTTCGGTTTCCACATTCGCGAAACATACATGTATTCTGCATATATTACGATCAGTTACGTCATTCGTGGTGCACAAGAAACACTGACCGACTGTATCCTTGCCTAATGTATCATATAAACTAACAGATATCAGCTCGTACGCCTGAGTAGCCAAGTCTATGAGCTGCCATGCTATAGTGATAAATGAGTGATACGCCCGACGTCGCGTGCCTCGTCGCGTACCTGGGCAATTGCCGCTGTAAATCCCGACAGACTTCAAGGGCGCTGCTACCAGCGTCCCGTCGGCGAACAACTTATGTAGAGCACTGCCCAGGTGGCGACGACGGGTGTCGACGGTCTCCCACGACCACCACTCGTAGTAGTCCGCGTACTTTAAGGGGTTTCTGGACACGAGCGGACGCTTTCCGAGGAAGGGATGCGTCGCTGGTACGCGACGGCGCCCGGAGTCGAATAACTCGACCAGGTTCACGAAGCCATTTGTCGTGTCAAGAGTCAAAAAGGGGAAGGCCGCTGACAATAACCTCAGATAATTGAAGTAATACGACATCTATAACGCGTACAATTGCGGTAATGACCTGGTGGAGCAATATCAGCAGTGATCCCGCGTTGCCCCAATGGTCCCTGAGCGCACCAGTCTGTCCGGGTCTCTTTGTGCCTGGGACCTCGACGGCCTGTCTAGTATAGTCTGCGTCAGGAGGATATGGGACAGGCAGCAGGTCGGGGATAGGCATGATAGACTGGGGAGGAAGTGGTGGTCAGAAAGAAAGGGGGAGAGGGTGATGCGGATGCCGGCGCAACTGACTGCATCTTTGACAAGTTGGGGCGGCAGCGGCAGCACCAGCAGCGTCGATCACAAGCTAACCGACGGCGTACGCACTGAAACTCGTCCAACCGAGTTATTCACATGCACTGGCATATTATCCAAACCAGGAGGAAAAGGCACCCGGCTCATGACAAAGGCCATCAGAATCCCAAGCTAGTCCACACAGAGCTTGTCAACACCAACGACTAAACGCGACTAATGCGGCTGCTGCGGTAGCATTGCTGTTCGGAATTCGGGTAACGAAGTACACAGGGATATATAATAATGATATAGCAGACGACGAAGGGAGAACTGGAGAGGGAGCAGTATAGAGCGAACATCAGCAAGATTCAATAAGACTTCGTATCACAGGATTGAATCGAAGCTCCGTAGAACCCAAGAATCACGGAACTACTAAAACACATGGTCCGACGAAAAGGCAACATGCCCCGAGTTGTATATTGTACACGGTGTAGCTGGAGGCTGCCAGATGACTTGGGTGTTCTCGTCTTTCTCAGGGTGCGCTGAGAATGATCTGTCGTCGAAGCGTCAGCACATGCGCATCATCACATAGGGAGAAGTTGATCTAACCTTCATAAAGTCTTCATAGTTGATCTGGACCCAGCCGTCACGATCCGTGTCGACTCTGCACAGAAGGATTAGTATCATTGTCCAAAAAGTAGGCAGGACGCAGCATACCTCTGGAACGCCTCAGTCAACGTCTTCACGACCACGCAAGCCCTGACGAATCGGTCGAACGTGATGCCAGACGATCCGTAGCCACCAGTTGGTCCAGAAGCTGTTATGACGAGTGATTAACATTGGAGTGATCGAACTATAGTGACTAAATCATGCCGTAGTCGGAGTGCTCACCATACTTCTGCTCCAGTAGTTGTAGGATGATTGGTGAAAGGTTGTAGCCAAAGTTGCGTAGAGCGTCGGCGAGCTCGTGCCCGTCAATGGATCCAGACCGATCACGGTCGAAATGGCGGAAGACACTCTGCCAGTCCGAAATGTACTTCCACAGACCAGCGAATTCTACGAGTGATAAGGATAAGGACACGCAAGCAACATAAGCCACGTAGCATGCTTACCTGTGAAACCTATTGTACCACTCCTGTCGGTGTCCTTTTTGCATGAATTAGCAGCTTGTAACATAAGATGATGTCAGAGTGTACATACAAAGATGTTCATCAACATTTTCACGGTATCGAGGTCGAATCCTGTGATACATGGCGTTGGCGATTAAGCTCTGGAATCCGAGCGAACAACGCTCGATAAACGCAAGATAGATAGATGCTCACTGGTCCAATTTCCTGATGACGGAGATACACAGCGTCAGTCCATCTATTCGGACTCCCAGTGTGTGAGGCACTCACCATTCACCAACGCAGCCTGCAGCTCCGTCACACTAATCGCGCCAGATCGGTCGGCATCCACTGCGTTAAACCATTGCCAAAGCTGGGGATCTGCACCAGGAGGAGGTCCAGTGGGAGCTCTAGCCGGAGCTGGAGGTGGTGGACCTTGGCCGTACCCGCGGGGCAGCGGGGTGCCGTACCCAGTCTGCGATTGCGAGTACCGAATGGACCCGTGCGTCGATGCGTTAGAGCGAGTCGAGGGACTGTGGTACATCGATGGGAGGGACGAAAAGTGTTGCTTGTGGTAGTAGTGGTAGGCGAATGAGTCGGAAGATGATTAGCTCCAAGTGTGGCGGAAGGGTCATGCGACGAGCGCTTTTGAGCGGTGCGGGATGCCTCAGCGGCGGTGCTGTCAGAAGATGATCCTAGTCATAGTCGCTCCCGGGTCCGTCGGACGGCACAGTCCGCGGAGCATAGCAATGTAGCAGCACTGTAGCCCCAGCTCGGCAGTCGCACTGCACGGCTGGGACGGCACTGCGGTGTGGAATACTATATCCACTGCCGACACAGCCCGCGCGTACCCGTACTTGAATACCGTTATCGGCCAACGTATATGCATGCAGATTCAGTGGGCGGTGGTGAGCGGTATAGAGCGATTCAAGAGCGCGACAATGCAGGTCGAGGTCGAGTTGCTGAAATGAGGGGCCCGAGGCGAAGGAGTTATAATCCGGCAGACATTAGTCAAATTCGAAGTCGGTGTATGCATAGCAGGTATTTGGGTTCAAATGACGCGTTTTTTGGTTGACAATGTCGTACATAACAGCCTCAGAGGGTAAATGCGCAGTCATATTGTCGAGGAGGAGGCGGGATACAACGAGGCTGCAGCTAAGCTGTGGTCGGTCGCCGTCTGGATTAATGTTGAACATGTTTATGTGTCAAGCGCTCGACGGCAATTGCCGCCATCAAACTACCCCGCATCCGGCAACTATCCGGCACGACATGACGAGCGCTTGCTGCTCAGTATCAACGTGCACCCTCATTGACAAGCTTCATGGCGGGTAACTCAGGTCCTCGTCCAAAACGACCAACATCTTCATTGAGTGGGGTGAACTATGAAATCTACGCATCTCAAAGCGGTTATATTTGATGTAGGCCTTGTGTTTCCTGCAGCACCCCGTGTATTTTAATAACGATGACTGTTTTTGCAGATTGGCGGTGTGGTCTGCCGCAGTCCTCTCATCGCAATTGCAAAATATGAAAGGGAAAATGGCATACCGAACAACTACATTAACTGTTCCATGTAAGTTCAATTCCCAGTATGTTGTCAGGAAAATTGAGGCCACACTCATCGACGTGACAGAACGAGGCGAGGCCCCAATGGAGCCTGGCAGCGATTTGAACGGGGAGAGATGACCCTCTTTGCCTTCTATGAAGCCTTTGGGCGTGATCTGTCCGACACAACCGTGGGGAATGTGTGGTACAAAGAGTACTGCGAGCAGAAAGGCATCGGTGCGTGCAGTAGCGGCGATTGATCCAACGCGCGGAGAAGCTCATATCCGTCTCCACTTCTCCAGAATGCCCACCACTGCCTCAAAGATTAGACATAGACGGGCGAGAGGTCATCCTGATAACGTTCCAACCGCCGTGCATCGGACACTGATAGGTACCGACAGCTCTTTGGCCGTATGATACGGGAAGGTGCAACATACGATGAAATCGTCGTTGAAGCCATACACAGGATCCGAGGTGCCTCGTGTTTTGCTGTGTCGTCCGCGTCCGTAGATTTCGCTGACTCCCATACTCACAGCCACAGGAAGATGGCGTGTAATAGCTTTGACGAATAATTTTGCGAAGACGGACCTCGCAGCCCTCGGGCAAGACCAGCCGTTACCTGCAAAATACGCCGCCTTGAAAATAGAAGAAGAGCTTGCGTGGTTAGGCTGGCAAGACGGCGCCGTACCGCCGAAGCTTCGCGCTATGTTCGATGACTTCTGCGATTCTAGTGAACTTGGCATGCGGTATGTTCAGGGTCTTGATGAATAGACACCGGTCTGAGTCTTGCGACAGCAAACCTGAACCACAGATCTATTTGATGGCGTGCAAGCGGAATAACATCGACCCACACGAAGCGGTATTCCTTGACGACCTTGGGATGTATGTTTCGAATTGATCACATTGTCGTTCTCTCCTAATTGTGATCCAGGAACCTGAAGGCTGCTCGGGCCCTCGGAATGGAGACGATCCGTGAGTACACGCGGCCTACACGTTTTGCGCTCGTCTGACTAGTCCGTAGATGTTCCCATCGGCGGGTCCTTTGGTGCAATGAAGACGTTAGAGGAGAAATTGGGAATCGATCTCACAAGCGGCTTTGAACCCAATGAATACACCCCCTCCAAGCTCTGACTCTTTGCTTCGTTGGCACCACCTTCGTGTGGTTGCAAAGGTACTCACCGCCTTAGAAACGCGAGCTCCGGCTAGGCACACATGTCTGAGGAATGTCTCGTGATGATTCCAATATGATTCTATGTAAAACGGATAGCAGCCGCAGGAGGCATATTAGAAGGGCTTGTCCGATGCCGGAGTCTTGTCCTCCCAGTAGCTTCCGATCTAAGAAATCAACATGAATATCTGATCCACTTGAGTGACGAGAATGCAACTAACCACTGGCACCTTCGACAAGAATTCCCGCTTGACGAGAGGAGTGGCAGAAAGAATCTGTTTGTAGAGGCGTGAGAACTGTTGAGAGGACGTTATCCTGAAGCGCAAGGATCACATACGTAGAGCGCGAGTACTCCCGCACCGGTGCCCCAGACCGCGAGGCTGGGTGTCCACCTGCGAGCTACCTGGCGACATAGCATCACTCAGAGTATATTCGAGCTTAGATGAACGTGTAACTCACGTTGGAGGTGAACTTAACAGCTGGCGTGGGGTGATAGACAACGCGAGACATGGCGAGTAGAACGTGAGTGACGGTGCCGGAGGCAATCGGGCGACAGTGGGCAGCGGTATACTGGGAGAAACAAGCGTGGGAAACGGACTTGAGTCGCGCGCCTCTGGAAATATTGATCGGCAGAACCTTCGACTGCGACCACGACTCTTCATTACTTGGACTCACCCGCCTCCTGCTCGACTAAAACACCCTTATCTCTCTATTGTTTGCGTGAAACACTGCTGCCGGTACAATAACGCTAGACAGTAAATCGCTAGAAGACTCTGCATCTGCTTCCATCCGCCCTCTCAAACCGCAAACATGGCAAACCCAAGACAACGTCGAAAACTTCGCTCCGGTTCACATAAGCCAGTACGGCAGTCGCGAAGGACAAATAAGTTGCTAAAGAAACAACCTCGTTGGTGACATATCACGCCGTCCCGTCACTTCTGTCGTTTCTCATATTCCCAATTCCTCTTTCCAGCAATACGCGGACCGAAAGTTTTGCATGAAGCTTGGGACAAACAGAAGACGGTCAGACAAAAGTGAGGACCTTGTCCTGGCATGTGGACTACTCTGATCTGATCCTTTTGGATACGCTTGCAGTTATGAGGCGTTAGGCCTCGTTGCATCCCTCAATCCCATGGCGTCTGGTGGAGTCGAGCGATCATTGGCTGCAGGATCAACAGGTGAACAATCCATGCAAATTGATGCCACGCCACAAGCTTCGACATCTACGACGACTGGTCCGAGTTTACTTCGGAAGGGTTTTGGCAGAATCATCCGCGACGAAGACGGCAATGTGATAGACGTAGAACTCGCCTCGGACGAGGAGGAGGAGAGTGCGCCTGTAGAGAGGCTTGTCGAGGACATTCCTGACCCATCGGGCCAGGAAGGACTCTCAGGATGGGTTGCAATGGGTTTCTCGACTGCTTCAAGCGGAAATGAGTCCCACCCGCCCGATACACACGTGGTGCAGAGTAAGGGTCATATCTACGTCAATCAAGCTATCTACTGATATTTTCTGGACCTTCCATCGCGCACGATCGCGTACATTTAGGTTTAGAAGAAATCTCGACAAGAGCCGGACCCACGCCCAGGTTTGCATCGACGGGGGAGCGAGCAGAGCTACAGCGCCTGGTCGCAAAATACCAGCAAGACGTGAACGCGATGGCATTGGACAGGAAGCTGAATCCGAACCAGCGCACGGCCGGCCAATTGAGTAGGGCGATCAAGAAGGCTGGAGGCTTCGCGGAGCTGTTGAAGGGATGTTGAAACACGTGTATACGGGTCGGCGCCACACGATTGTCAAAGGTCGTGGTCCGTCTTGATCAAACTTCAAACTGCGAGCCCTCTGCATGGACAGCCCTCTGCTGCCTGGGAGCAGCTATCGACAATCGATCATATCGATGCTCGCCATCTTCCGTTTGAGTGTGCGGATGAAGTTTGCTTGATGTGGGCGAAATGTGGAACTTTGGAACTTTACGGGATGGTGGAAGGGTGTCTCGGTCTTTGGCTTCAGTGCCGTTCCAATGAACACCAGGATCAGCCGTGACTTGTTCTGGGTGTGGGATGCCTCGTTGTACAGTCGGCGCTCGCGATGTGATGCATGTGTGGTAAAAAGTGACAAGAAGGCGATGGGGGAGATGTCGCATGTCCAGGACGACCCTGAAAGCTCACGCTTTGTTGTGGTATTCTCGCCAAATGACCGCTAGTTCCGTTTTGCGGAGAAAAGCTGTCGCAAACACGGAAAGAATCAGTGCACAGTGTCCGGCCCTCGCGCATCGCTGGCTGGGAAGTTGTCAGTCGGTGCTGGCTAGGGTGGTGCTGCTTTGGTGCTCCCGGTGGTGCGCCTTGTTCTGCCTTATGGGGCGGGTAGTGGCATCGCCAATCGAACGTTGTCGAGCGCTGTGTCAAGCCTGTGTGCTGCAAACGCCGTCGTCGTCTATGTAACGGCATAAAGGCCACGCGGGCTCAAAGGCAGGCCTCGAGAGTCCATGCCCAACCATGTCTGTGCCTGTTTCATGATGTTCTGGCTCAAGTAAAATTTCCATCCAGAACGCAGGGGAATCAACCAGGGCATCCCAGGGCATCGTGCCTTCCCTCCTGGACTATCCTGAGCGCTCTTTCGAGTAGAGTGTCTGTTGCTCGAGTCGGATGCAGATCTTGATCAAACCGGCGGCTTGGCCCCAGTCAAGAACTTCCTGTCGTCCATGGGTTCTGAGCGGACTAGGACCATAAAGGAATCGATTGAGTGAGTGGGTCAAAGCCTAATATATTTCAGGAAACTACCTCCCGCAACTTGTGCGTGGGCGGACGATGCCATGCAACTGACAGCAGACGCGCTATCAAATGCACACACCTCATCACTTTCTCATATTTTTCCGTCAATTCTCTCTCTCTTTCTGTCGTGTTCGTCATTGAACTCTCCTAGCCACGTCCCTCTTTTAGAATCCATCATCGGCAACGAGATGTCAATGCAGTCATCTATAAAGTCATCCCAACCCTGAACCTTCCCTTTTCTCTTTCCTCTCTCTCGGCCGCTTGTCCGTCTCTCCTCGCCACACTAATCCCTATGTCTCCGCGGCGGACTCCCCCATCCACAACTCAGTCCCGTCCCGCCTCTCCGTACCATGTTCAGACGCGCCAAGCGTCTCTACCGCCCAAGGTCTGTATTTCGTATGTCACGCTAAATTGATCTCTGACAGATATCGATGGTTCGCAATCCATCTCTTTGATTCTTTCCCGCGTCACAGCAAAAGAAAAGGGAACAGTTCAGTGCCTGCGGCGCATGCAGGATGCGGCGGTAAATGCACGCGTTCTTTTGAAATTTCATACAGTTAAACTCTCCGGTCCCTGCAGGGTTCGATGTGACCTTAAAGACCTACAACCGTCCAATACAACTCAGCCCATCTCGTGCTCGAACTGTCGAGAACGCGGCTTGAAATGCGTGTAAGTGGTCCATCTTCTTACGGGTCCAATGGAACGCTTACCACATGCCTCCCAGTGATGAGTTCGCGGAGGTGAAGGCCGTCAAACTTCTGCGGCGTGGAAGGCGTCTGCAACAAGCAGAGTAGGCAACCCTTGTCACGAGCATCTCGGACCGTCGTAATGATTGTTGCGATATCGCAGGGCTGTTTATGGCAAAGTGCCCCCAGAAGAGGCCGCACTACGCTCCGTGACACCCCCTCCGAGCGTTATCCCACGGCTGGCTCCGGAATTCTTTGACTCGCCGTTCTTTTGGAGGCTCCAGATTCAGCGTGAGTACGCGCACAGCCTGCCTCCGACTGCGACCACTCAACGGAGCTGTTCTACCTTCTAGGGCCCATTCTTGAACCCGTGGAATTTCGTCAAAAATATATTCAGTTTGCGCGCGGTCACTCTGATGCACTCTCCATACCTGGACAGCTCGTGGCGATGGCCCTGGTCGTCTGGGCGGCCAGCTTCGGTATCAACGAGTATGGCGTCGAGGACCCGCAAGATACACCAGCTGACATCTGGCAACGCAAGGAGCACATCAATGAAATGTTACAAGAACTGCTTTATCTCATCGATCTCCATGGTGTAGTGCGGAAAGCGTCATGGGACGGCGTGCGACTTCTGCTACTTCTGTTGCCTTTGACCCAGGGTAAGACTCACTTTTAACGGTCGTTTTCTTGTCTGATAACCTCTTACAGAGATACAGACTCCTATGGACCGCTTGGTAAGACCGTTTCCTCTTCCGATTCGAGATGTGCACAGCTGATGACCGATCTAATGTGAAGGTAATGTACGAGGCGACGCTGTGCCAGATCTACAACCTTTGTAGTCTCGGTTCTGTAGCCTCCGTCAGCAGCGGCCAAGGGGACTATCTTGATGCACTAGTCAGGGCAAGGATCTTCTGGTATGGCTACATACTTGACGGCGTCACCAGTGCCCTGAGAGGCGGTCGGATCTTGTTGTACGTCCGTCTACTCACGATATCTGGGTATATTCATACAGTGCTACGTACCATAGAGCTGACGAAGATCTCACGGCCTTCGAAATTACCCTCCCGTCCAGGGGGGACGATTCGCGGGGATCGCAGGTCTATGCATTGACGTTTAGATACATGGGTCTCCCCATCCGCATCTCGTCAATCTGCCGAGACATCCACTCTGCACTGACGGGCCCGAAAGCCAGGCAGAGAGAAGAGCTGAAGGAGGATTTGCTCCACCATATCTGGGACAACTTGGACCGGTGCTGGAAGGAACTCGACGGCCTAAGAAGTATAGACCTGGGGGACATCCTAGAGTCGGAGGACATGGAAAGGTTCATCCACGGCTGGCAGGTATGTATCCTCGGATGTACGTGCTTGCCATGGAAATGTACTGATCTTGATTCTGAAGATTTTCATTTTCGAGTGCCGTGAGTGTCTGTTCCACCGGCGTCGCACATACCTGATATCTCCCCCTACAGAAAATGTGATAAGAGAAGCACTAAAACAACGGCTCGTCTCGCAGCCGCCGCACAACACCTACGACGCAGACTCTGAGCTGACCCGGAAGTACGAGCGCATCTTGCGGCTGCACGATAAGGCCAAGGTGCGGTGTCAGAACGTCGTGCGCGACGTCGTCACGATCATACAGCGGAACCTCGGCACGTCCTTCTTCCAGTACGACGCGTCGCTCGTGCGCGACGGCTGCTTCTTCGCGGCGTTCCTGCTCGCGGGAGAGACGGGGAGCAACGCGGACGTCGAGGCGTGTTTGCAGGCGCTCAGCGAGCTACGCTGGGTATACTCGAAGAGCGAGGAGCGCATGCACACCGTACGTATGGTCTGGCAGTCACGCATGCAGCAGACGCGCGCGATGTCACGCACGCCGCACACCGCGAGCCCGATGCACACCGACGCGCACGGCCGACGGCAGCCTAGCCGAACGCTCCCCATTCCGCCGCTCACCATCCCGAAGAGCAGCACGAGTAGCTCGATGTCACGCTCGTCCTCTGCGCCGAACACCGCGTGTACGACTGACGAGGGCTGGTCGTCGAACGTGTCCTCCGATAGCCTGCAGACGTCGCAGCCGACATCGGCGCGCTCGCTGCACGACTCGCCGCTGCACCCCACGACGTACCTGGCTGGTGGCTTGTCCGACGCCACCGGCGGCGCGAAGAGTGGGCTTATCGCCTCGTCGTCCACACTGCTGCCTAGCATGACTTCTCCTCACGAGACGAGTTACGATCGTACTTTGCATGCGGACCAGGCGTACTATTATACCCAGTACAATTATGGGATTGGTGGCGCAGGGTCGAGCAGCGGCTCCACGCACACTACACATAATACGGCCGCGGTCTCACTGTCCATTCCTCCGTACCACCAGGAACTGCCCTACACGCTTGAGGGCCAGGCTGGCCCTAGCATGCTTCCGTCATCTTCGGGCGCTGTAGCGGACGATGCAGACTGCGTCTTCCCTGCCGATAACTTTTACCAATAGCCCATGACTCTGTTAGCCGTCGGCTCCTCACCTCCCACTCCACCCTCCATTACCTTACGAGCTGGACATCATTGCTGCGCACCAGGACCATGTATGCCTATACCCATTGTATCATTAAATCACGCCTCCCCGAGTGTCGAATCCGCAAATATCTTGCTCTTCTTGCTCTCCAGACTCTGTCGATTACGATTATCCACCACGCCTAACCTCACACGTTGTGTGATGACTTTGTTCCTGTACCATAACATACCCTCTACCGCCTCCGGATCATAGAAGTCAACGCTTGTTCTGCATGTCTACCATTTCCCTGCCAAAGGTCATAGACAGTACATTATCTGATTTGTTTAGTACTAGGCTGCATCTATTTCTTGCTGTTATACACGCGCGTGCACGCCAGAGTCGTAGTAATTTGTTTCCATCCTCAGCATAATTGTTATCAAATTAACAGCGGGTTTGACTGGGAACTTACGTACGGCGCTCGCCGCCACCAATTTGTGGCCCGATGGATCCAAAACGGAACAGGAAGTGATTGTTATTGCCAAGAATGAGCGCACCAATGACGGGTCGGGCTCGTTGATGGATTTAGAGTCATTAGGTGTGCGGTCCGTAGTGCAGGAACACGTCCTGAGGGCTGAGTGCGGGACGCTCAACACACGAAAGGCCAGATTGTAGTGGAACTTAGGAACGAAAAAAAGGCCAAGGCCCAAGGAACATATGCAACGCAGCCCTGCAGCCTGCAGGCCAATAATATTGTTCCTGACCTTGCGGTGGTTCGGTCTGGAAGACGACAGGCTTGCCAGGTGGAGATAAGGCTTGGCAGAACATGGCTCCCCTGTTACTTGTAACGGTGAGCAACGATGCAGTGCTCTAGTATTTCTCTCACAGAGTCAGGTTTCGCATGAACTGCGGGGCCTCGAGCTGAATGGCAGGTTGAGAGCTTCTGTGTGTGTGCATGGGAGACTTGGAGGATGGTGGGAACATTCTATCAGAGCGAGAACAAGGCTGTCCTGTAAAAGCCCGGTAAAGATGCGCTGCAGCCATTCAAGCTCCCCAAGGTTGGAGTTAAGTTTACGTTAGTTTCTGAGGCTCTCTGAAGCGGATTTTCGAGTTCTAAATGTATAAGTTTGACGAGTGTAATGAGCAAAGAATCGACCACGAACGTAGCTCATTCGATTGAGACGGATGTCGATGTACTCCGATTCTCCGGACCAGCGGTTTAGCGAGAGCAGATGAGCGCTCAGCGTCTGGCTGCTGGCATGGTAGATTTCCTTGCTTGCATTGGCGATATCAAGCGGGATTATAGAAATGCTATCGTGCTCGTTGGCGGCGTTGAAGATTTATGGTCTCGGGTGTCATGAGACCGGGGACATGGGGCCCTGCAGGCAACCTGCAGGCTGTGTCTTATTCTTCTCAACACCTTCTGGGCTGCTTCTGGGCTAGAGCTGAACGTTGAACGCGCCTACCAGGTACAGATACCGACAACAACGTGGTACAGTGGAAGGGAATGAACTAGTACCAGCGACAAAAAGTTTAACTGACAACTCACGCTAAGTCTCGATAATTTAACTATAAGTTGACGATATCAAGCAATATCAAACAAAGTCAAGGACAATGTCGCGAGCTGCAGTCGGTGCGGGAGGCGGGATGCCGGATTGGGAGAGGCAACGAACCTAACATGAGGTTAAGGTTCATTATGTCAGCTGAAACGAAGCTCGGTGCGGCGGCTGCGCATTCTGCCCCGAATGCCAAGATCCAGACACTCCCTTTCCTCGACCACCACCACAACTCCCTCCCTTTCTGCGTAAACATGCTCGATTTAATCTGTAAGTTGAATTACTTGTCTGCCGTAATAATTTGGCTTATCTTGACCGTCCAGTTTGCTTGCCAATTCTCGGTGGGTAGTCCTCGCTGATTTCTTGGAATAAATCCCCGATACTGAATGGTTACCAGTCGGTTGCCCCACCAAAATCAAGCCAGAGGGTGACCTGACTCCTCGCATCTGTCCCAGGTGCCACAACGGTATCTATATAATTCCGGTTCCATACATTCAACTCTTGAAGCTAACTTGTGACCGTAGCTTCCGTGCTAGCGGCAAAGTCTCGCATGTGGTTCGAGCTGTGCTTCGTGCCCCTCGTGCCCCTGAAGTCAAAGCGTGTCTGGGTCTGCTCTGTATGCCAGTGGATGCTGCCTATTGGACAAGGGTACGCAAACATTGTCTGCTGCTTATCACTTCACGATGCTGATTATCTGATATTGACCCTAAGGTGGCAGCCAGAAGTCGTCGGCGCGCAGCCTTATCCACCCGTCCAGCCGGGGTACATGAGCCCTCCCGCCAATGGCATGTATGGCCAGTACCCTCCAGGTTTCGAGGGCGGCTTCCAACCGGGCTATCAGCCGACATATGTGAACCCAAACCCAAACCCAAATGTGAAGACCAACTAACACCACGCTCCTTGCTGCAATCTCTCGGACTGTTTTCATTCTTGCGCCTGATGTTCCTGTACTATAGCAAACGTTCATTCGGTCTGGATATGTATCCTTATCTTCGTACCCAAGCGTATCTTCACATCATGTCCAGTAAAATTAATATTTCTTTGAACGCCTTTCCAGGCATAGCCACACCGCAAGCATGACCAGTGCGCCAAACACAAAGCCGGATGCCACCGATATCCCACAGACTGCTGCGCCACTGAGGCCGTGGGAGGGGTGGGTAACCTCGGAAAGTACAGGAACTGGCGCAGTAGGGTCATTGCCTCGTGTTTCATGAAAGGAGGCCAAGGATGATTTTGGGTCTGTCAGTCCCAGGAGCCCGATCTTGGGAGGATCAGTGGCAGTACCAGCATGGTGAACGATATACACGTTCTGGGAAAGAAGGGCATATCAGCATCAGTATGTTGATGCGCGTGACAAGGCGGCATGGAAGACACGCGGCGGATACGTACACGGAGAAACGTATCACCAAGCAGCCAGTCGCCAGAAGACACCTGAGAGGCGCAAAGAAGGACGATAGAGTCAGCAAAGCGCTATATTGTGATTGGGTGTGCTGAACGTTAACAATAATACTGACCGCATCATTGGCCTGCACGCCACCCATGCACCAGTCGCCGTCGCGTCCACCGTCGATCCAGCTGAGGTCCGCAGCGTCGATGAAATATTCTTTCTGGTCATCTTCGGTGCCAAGCATAACACCGACGACCATCCCGCGGTCGCAGCGAACCTGCCACCCGTCGTCTGTCTTCCGTGTGCCACCTATCGAGGCCCAAAAGCGGTTGACATCGTCAGAAGGGCCCAGCACAAGCGTCGTCCCTGTATCAAAAACCGCAATTGGCGACGGGGCACCCTTTACGCGCGACTTCGATAGGGCGAAGGACGTGCCGTTAATCGTAAGCGAGTGCATCGGTATCTTCCAGTAATCGTACGCCGCGTCTGTGTCCAAGGCGGAGTGCGAGGCGGATACAAGCGGCGCGCTCGACGCGGCGGGATACACGGGCGTCCATGCGAGGTCGTCCGTGCTGTTGACGAACGCGTTGTCGACCTGGCCGATGGTGAAGGACGAGCTGTTCTGGTCGCGCCCGAGGTTGACGGCGAAGAAGCGGTCGGAATCATTGAACTGTGACAGCAGGTTCTCGAGCAGTGTGATACCGGAAGTGTCGGATATGGACGCCTCGAGAGGAAATGATAGACCCAGGATTCCGCTGTTGCCAGTTCCTGCGAGACCAAGCCCGGTGGTGTTGTTCGCCAGCGCTGTCAGGACATAAAAAAAGCTGGATATCAACACCGCGGGCTTCATCGGAGACGTAAGAAGAGTCTGGTACGCACCGAAGACTTGCGGCGCGATCTGGTATTGACCAAGCGTGACAGTTTCTGTACCGACTGTCCCAGAGACCGCGCCGAGGAGGTACTCTAGTTCGAATGGCGTGTTGGACAAGTTCAGTGAAGGCGACTTGTTGTACTTCGGCACAGACTGACAGTCTGATTCGGCGCAGTCGGATGAAACCACCCACTACGTAAGGCCGCCAGGATAGTAAGTCCAGAAATCAACATGTACAGTGAAAGTGGAGGGTCGTACAAGATCCGACGAACCCGTATCGAGCAGGACGAGGAAATCCTGGGTGCCTATGCTGTGGGGAATGGAAGCTTGAGACATGCAACTTACACATGATATTGGTCAAGAACGTACTCCATACGGGCTAGATACGCACTGCGAGGCGGAAATGGGAAATTGTGTCAAGGTAGGTCTAGAGACAGATGCTAGAATGACGAATCTCACAATCCATGGCTGTTGAGTACAGAGATGTTGCTGCTGATGAGATTCACCTGAGAGCCCTGCTGCCTAGGGACACGGACAAGTGGTATGGTCTTTGATTGACCGATAACTAGTGGCGTGAATAAAGCCAGGGATAATGCGAGACAAGACAGCAGCATGGTACAGCAAAGGAGCTAGGAATGTCCCAGGGACGACAGGGAACGCATCTCCAGGGCATATCGACCGCCTTGTGGCTGACTAGTATGAGATCGAAACAAGGGCTGTCGGTCAAGGAGGAAATCCACGTCTAACAGTAGACGTACGTTTGCAAGCGGGTCCTGCTATAGACATTCTACGCTTTCGCTAGCTTCGCCAGCTGTTCACACACAGATTGTGCACTGGCGATGCTAAATCGCGACGGTGAGAGACTTGAGGCGATATTGCTCCAAGGCCATTCAAGTCACAGTGGACCACGTGGACACAAACGCTTGAGTAGCCATCATACTGATTGGAAAAGTAGAGTACAGGGTTTGACTTGGAGGGCACTGCCCAGGACTCGCAACCGCTCACTGTCCGACATCGACCAAGAGAGCGTGGTCGCCGCTGGAGGCATGCTCGAGGTCGCGGGTGAGAGGGACGGGAGAGGCTCAAACGGGGACGGCGCGCGCCAAACGCACACGCGTCACCAAATCACTGCCACTCAGCGGTGACTCTCCTTTACCACCACCCCCCTCGTCCTCCTCCTCGTCCCGCAGACAACCGTCCGTCCACGACCCCCACCTGCCCACCATGCACACCAGCGAATACGACTACCTCTTCAAGCTTCTCCTCATCGGCGACTCCGGCGTCGGCAAGGTCTGTCGCCGTCTTTGTTGTTCGCAACCCGCACGGCCTTTAGCTCACCCGCATCGTTGCACTTTCTTTTTGCTAGTCGTGTCTCCTCCTCCGGTTCGCAGACGATACCTACACGGAGAGCTACATTAGCACGATTGGTGTCGACTTCAAGATTCGCACCATTGAGCTTGAGGGAAAGACTGTGAAGCTTCAGATTGTGAGTCCTCGTATCCTTTGTCTCAAGTTCGCCACGTTTCGTCGCGAAGACTTCTCTGGTCTAGGTTACGGCGCTCGCTACGTTCGTATACGAGAGAGTACTCTCTGCTGGGTACCTTGATGACCATATGTGTTCTAATCTCCCTATTTGACTGCGGACTAACATGTCTTTCATGACATCCAGTGGGACACTGCAGGTATGTCTATCCCGCCTCGCTCAGTCTACCGATTCCTCATGTCCCTTTGTAGGCCAGGAGCGATTCCGAACCATCACATCCTCGTACTACCGTGGAGCGCACGGTATCATTGTAGTATATGACGTGACTGATAACGGTATGCAGCTCCTTTTTGTCAGTACGATCGCTCACTCACAGGATCGCGGCGATAAGACACTTTCACGAACGTGAAGCAATGGCTGCAGGAAATTGACCGTTATGCGTCGGAAGGTGTTAACAAGCTCCTCGTCGGCAACAAGTCCGACCTTACAAGCAAGAAGGTCGTAGAGTACAGCGCGGCGAAGGTGCGTGGCGTAGTTCTGTGTGATCATCAGCTTCGGCATTAACATCCCCATTCTTCAGGAATTTGCGGATCAATTGGGCATTCCTTTCCTGGAAACCTCGGCGAAGAACGCTACGAATGTCGAGCAGGCGTTCTTGACGATGGCGAAGCAGATCAAGGATCGGTATGCCGCCACTTTTCGGTATTGTAGCGAGATACTGACAGGGTGATCGCAGTATGGGATCAACCACAACACCTTCTGGTACCGGCAAGTCCACGACCATCACGCCCGGCCAGACTGTCCAACAGAACACATCCGGCGGATGCTGCTGAACGTGTCGCCTACGGCGACATCTCGAGCTGATCGGTCTTCAGACACCGGCGCTTCACCATGGTTGCAACCCGGCGGTCGATGTTCTGTAACGGATTACTTGCTTTTCTATAATCTATGCCTATAGCTTCTCGTCATTTGTTTGGACTCGTTATATCTGTGTGCATCCCATGTGTCTTCTTCCCCAATTGTTCTGCGTGGCACTCAAGCCTCTTTGAAGACACCGGATGTCTCGGATGGTATAAGTGTTCTCCTTCCTCCGCCTCAATACATTTTTTTTACTTGTTCATGACATAAAATCGGACAACGTGTCCTCGTCGGCGAGGCTGGATGAATTTCGCATTTTGCAACGTGTTACTCTAGCGAATGCACGATGCACGACGCCGTCTCAGCTAATTAGCTGAAGACAATTAATCGCGCTCACGTGAGTACCCCTTACGTTCTCGTACGCGTCCGCTCAATTTTATCTCTAATTTCTTCTAGTCCCCGAGCTCAACTGGTGACGTTTGAGGTGACTGTCTCGCAAGCGGAGCATCTTGTCCCTTGGCCTTTGGTTTGAGATAAGAAGACGCAGTTGTCTAGCTTACCGTGACCTAACAACTCCTAACACCCTCACCCAGCGCCCTCAACGATCAACTCATACCCTCTTCCTCCTCAGTACCTGTCAGTAATCAGTTCCGATGGCACCCCAGCCACCCCAGCCTACTAGCGGCAGGCCTGTTCGAGTCACGACAAACTCCTTTGTAATTCGACAGTTGCCCAAGTGCACCTTTTATCATTACGATCGTACGTTCGCCATAGCTTGCTTGACTGCTGGGTCTCATCGTTGTTTCGTCGCCCTTCTCCAGTCAGTAAGTTGCGCGACGGTGTGGAGCTGTATATTTCTTGCAGATTATGACACCTGTACAGTTATCGAAAAGCAGGAAGATGACGGCAAGCCTTCGGAGCCCATGAAGGCCGGCCAACGCTACCGCGAGATCGTGGACAAGCTCTTCCTCCAACATGCAAGCTTGTTCGACCCAAAACCTAGCTATGACGGAGCGAAGAACATGTACTCGTCGCACAAGATCAAGCAGGGCGAGGTACGTCTTATTTTTATGATTTGTGCCCACGTCTCTAATTTTTTTTGACCTGTCTGCAGTTCACCGTGAGCATGTCAAAGAACCCCAACTCCAACAAGGGGAAGTTTACCATCAAGATTACGCCTGTTAGCATCATTCAACCCAGGTACATACAACCCTCGCTTTTGTTTCAACACTGGTTTACCATCAATCTACCTATAATCCAGCGATTTCGAACGTTTGATCACGCCAAGCGGAGCTCAGAAGACTCAAGCTAATACTGTCGCGGTCAATTTGTTGCAAGTGATCATATCGCAAGCTCCGAACCTGTGAGTCGATCATATGCGATCTACTCGATCCATTCTGACCCTCTTGCAGTAAACATCATTTTGCGCTTCATTCCAAGTCTTTCTTCGTAGATCAGAAAAACACGACCAGAGACCTTCCAAGTGGCTTACAGGCATGGAGAGGGTTTTTTCAGTACGTCGACGTCGTGATACATCAAATAGTTCTTTATCGATGCTAACTTGATATGTAGGAGTGTACGTCCTGCACTGGGCAAGATGCTGATCAACATCGACATAACA
Organism: Phlebia tremellosa; assembly: GCA_011032875.1. Lineage (NCBI taxonomy): Eukaryota > Fungi > Basidiomycota > Agaricomycetes > Polyporales > Meruliaceae > Phlebia > Phlebia tremellosa. Next base: position 16,786 of record JAAIFI010000012.1, on the reverse strand, counting down.
ACCGCCGCGGTGTAAGATGATGATCCAGCTCGTTGCTTGTGTTGCTCTCATCGCATTGACTCTAGATACAAGCCTTCGATCCTTTTGGATAACGCAGCAGAGCACCTCGGCTGCCAGCATGATGTCAGGGACTTCGTCAAGATGTGCGAAAACGCTCAGCACTGGCAAAAGCTTCGTAGCTTTTACAAGGGCGTGACCGTTCTCGCATATCCTAATGTGAAGCGCAAGATCTCGGATCTCATCAAGAACGCAGGGTCCTACGAATTCTCCAAGGACGGGTTGAGTATCACCGTCGCAGTATGTATATTTCATGCCCTACTCAGAGCTTGCTTAGGATTCCGATTTGGCATAGGAACACTTCAAGCAACACCACAACATGACACTGCGCTTCCCCAGTGCCTTCGGTGTTCGGATCGGAAAGGACGCCGTGTATCCCGCTGAACTCTGCAGAATAGGTCAGTGGTACCTTCGTCGTGTTGCAGCTACCCCTCCGACTCTGCTTTCTTCCAGCGCCCGGGCAAGTCTACAAGAAAAAGCTCACGCCTGCAGATACTACCGCGTTCCTGACCAGCTCAGTTACAAAACCTCATCAACGTATCACAGATATCGCCAACGCGGTGTCCGGAGACGTAAGTGCTCGCGTATTAGACCCCTCAATATTTACTCATCTCTCGATTCACAGCATCTGGACTATAAAGGCTCGACATGGATGAGAGACGCCGGTATGGTAGTAGACCCTAGCCCGCTTCAGATCGCAGGTCGTGAACTAGATCCTCCTGCAATTATCTACGGGGGACGAGAGGTGGTACGTTCACTGCGCACTTACATCTTCCGATCGGTTCACTGACCCTTTATAAAGCCTATGCGACCTGGTCCTGGTGCCTGGAATGTTATGGGCCAGAGGCTCGAAATCCCGGCCAGAATCAATGCATGGGCCGTAGTAAATCTCGACGCAGATCATTCACGAAACCGTGCTCTTGTAGAGCCGTTTGCCAAGGCTCTATACGGGAACTTACAGAAGCTTGGTGAGCAGACTTTGCCCAGCCTTGTCTGCAGATCCTTATTCGCGTTATTCAATTGCAGGTATTGGTGAGTCAACATATTCAACGACGGGCGGGACCGGTCTTATTGCTCTCATGAAGTGATTGACAAACCGAAGCCTGAGATACACGAGGGGAATTCTCACAACGTTGAGAAGGTGTGCCTAAAGGCCTTTTATCCCGCAGATCCCTCTAATATAATCACTCTCCCGTCTACAGTCGCTTACCGATGCCGCTAGGGCTGCTGTAGCAGGGCTTCCCGGCGATCCCAAACCCGGACTCGTGGTGGTTCTTCTTCCGAGAGACGCGGCCGACATACGCAAAGCGGTCAAGCAATGGGGTGATATGGTCCATGGCATACCCACCCAATGCGTGGTAAGCTTTCGCGTCAATTTTGCAGATTTCTGTTTACAAGGTTTCCAGCGAGGCGAAAAGTGGCAGAAGGCGAACGACCAATACAACAACAATGTAGCACTCAAGTAAGGTGTTATCAGCCCTCCACTTGGTACCTGGCTTACCCAGGCACGCTCCATGTGCACAGGATCAATGTCAAGTGTGGTGGGATAAACAACATCATAAGAGCACCCGCGGTTGAGTTCATCAAGGACGCCATGATCGTTGGTGCGTTTTCAGGTTCCTGCGCCCATAACGTCTCAGTTGGAGCTAGATGATGTTTCTCAGGCTGCGATGTCAGCCATCCTTCTCCTGGTGTAGTGAACCGGCCATCTGTTGCGAGTGTTGTCACATCAGTGGACCCGTATGGCGCGCGATACCATGCGCACATCAGCTTGCAGAATCCACGTCAAGAAATCATTGACGACCTGCCTGGCATGGTCAAGGTCCTCCACTTCAGCATGATTCCATCGTCGGATGCTGATCAGTCACACAGGCCGGTCTCATGAAATTTCGCGACCTGCGTAAAGGGTTTCCCCGCCACCTTGTCGTCTACCGCGATGGTGTGTCTGAAGGCGAGTACCTGCAAATCGAAGAGAGAGAGATCAACGCCGTTCAAGGTGGGTGATGCGTAGGTTGCACGAGTTTTGTCGAAGACTTATGATATTTTTAGAGGTGCTGAAAGATCTTGAAAGAGCAATGAATCACAAGACATCGTTACTCTTTATAGTCGTTGGTAAAAGGTAAGACTATATCGGTTTATGGTCTCGTTTGACACATGAACGCGCGCGATATCAGACATCATGTACGATTCTTTCCCGCGGATAGGTACGATCGCTCTACATTCTTTGCATTCGTCTCATTTCTCATTGTTATCAGTAGAAGCGGTGGGGATCGGAACATGGGAAGGGGAAGGGGTAATGACAACTGCAACCCTGGCCTCGTGGTCGACAGGGAAATTGTGCATTCAACATACCCTGATTTCTATCTTCAGTCTCACGCCGGAATCATCGGCAGTAAGTTTACATCTGACGATAGACCCTGCAGGCGGCTGAAATTCGCACTATAGCTAGCCGACCGAGCCATTACATCGTCTTGAAGAACACCGCCAACTTGACCGATGACCAGTGCGTCCGCATACTTCTGCCCATGACTAATGGCTCAACCGGCCTCCTATTTTCAATCAGAATTCAACAGCTGTCGTACGCATTATGCCATGTCTATGCTTCCGCGACTCGCGCGGTCTCTATCCCCGCTCCCGTGTATTGTACGTGATGCTTTTACAGTAAAGAGGATCTGTGCGCTGACATTTTCCCCAGATGCTGACGTACGTGCACAGCCGCCTCACGATCCGACTGTTACTCATTCTGTGCTACAGCGCGTCTGTGCCCGAGCGGACTTCCACTTCAAACCTGGCATGAATTTCACCGATGAGACGGCATCCACCTCCAGCGAGCAGGCTTTCGACTTGGACACATGGAAGCGACAGTTCGCCAAAGCGAAGCTCAGTGAAGCCATGTACTTCCTCTGACAATGATCAAGAAACCGTCTGGGAGCTATTGAGCGGCATTATCTCTGTTTGCCATTCAATTCAACCCAAATCTTGTCCATCACGAGTCCAGATTGTTCAACTGGCAAGATACGATGGGTGATAGACAACGAAATGTATTTCATGATGTAGATTAGCCTGTTACATGAGTAGCTTCGTGATGATGTACAATGTGTGCAATTATATCTGCAGAAAGCTATTCTAAATGTGACTGAGCCATGCGATGGTAATACAATGCCTGAGCCAGAGCTGCCTAATTATGAATCGAAAGAGGTATCGGATGTGCAAGGGTATACAACTATCAGGTACTCTGGGCCAGTAATTGGACCCGCAGTAACGGCGGCATCGCAACACTGGAGTGCGCCGCGTCGCAGAAGCGATGAAGTATCAGTTACCATCAATAGCAGCGCCCTGGGGCATTAATCTACCATGATAGCGTGCCCCGTACTCCAGCCTGTTGCGCAGGAAAGACGAAGCCCGAATGAGGTGACAGCGATGTTCTTGACGCTCTTCTCCCGGCCGAGGAGTAGGACTTTTTCGTGATATTCTATGACAACAGGTGTCGTGTCAACATATCGCCACGGCGAGCCAGATGAATGATCTACGCACCTCACATGTTCTATCTGTGCCGCTGCGCGAACTGCCCTCGACCGGTCGCCGGCACTGCATGCGAGCGTAATTGAGACCTGTGGATATACGGATGTACCGCCTCCGTATTCCATCTGCCACGTCCCTCGTCCGTCGCCCGCCGCTTCATAATCACAAAACTGGGCGTTTCATCATCCTCCTCGTTCTCCCGCTTCCGCTTGTGGGGTCGGCAAACGTAAGGCGGATGCGACAAGTCCTCGTCGTCGTCGGGCAGGTCGAACTGAAGGAAGGTCGGCGAATGGTACGGCAGCGGTTTAGGCGCCACTAGCGGCGCGTTGCAAATGACATGTACATATTCTGGCGCCGGGGAAGGTGATGTATCCGTGGAAATGACAGAATCTGACGGAGATGAGGGAGCTGTTTATATGACATGGTCAGTCAGCTAGAAACAACAATACCGGGATTGACGGCGCACTGACCTTCCGCTGCATTCGCACCGAAGACCGCGCGGGATGAAGATGCCACACTTTCCTGGTGTGGCAGATGAAACTGAAACGCCCCAATTGAACTATATGGAGTGGCGGGTGACTCCGATGGGAAAGCGGCTAGAGAGAGTCCGCTGGGTGACATCCACCATGAAGACGAGTCTTGGTACATCGGGGCGCGCTGGTTTATGTGGTATGGGTAGTGCTGGCGCGAGGTGGCGTGTGTAGTTGCAGCAGAAGAACCTGTGAAGGTGAACTCGAATTGTGAGTACGCGTGACCGCCTGGGCCGCGGAGCATATTGGAATGGGCTGCAGTGGATGGGATGCCCATGGCGAGAGTCAGGTGTGGGTCAGGAGGGATTAGGTGGCAAGCAGCGCATTTGGAGGATGGAACTTATAGGAGAACCGAATGGCATCGGATAAGCAAATGGGCGCCCTAGCTACGCTGCGTGTCCGAGTGTTGGATGAATTACGCAGTACCGAGATGACATTAGATGACGGATGGGCCGGTAACGGGCATCGAAGGGTAGCACAAATGAATTTGCGAGATGGCTGGATCAACGGAGAACGCTCCACTAATCAGGAGCCTTTCTCATGTGGGCTGAGACAAGAAAAGACGGAAAAAGGCGCGGTGCCTGCGGGCATATCTGGATATCTGTGTGAATCTAACTGTATCAGCCTGTATCAGATGGAATTGAGAGATGCCAGGAGATGCCTAGCCACACTTGTTCCTCCTTGGTCCTCTCGTGGCGGGTTACAAGTGTGGCGGACGATCTCAATTGTAAATTACAACGCACCCGTCGCCAAGCTGGACTTGAAAGCCCGCCCGACAAAAGGTCGATTTTTCCTGGAGATGGCTCGGCTGGAGAAGAAATGACAGTTACCGCACATGTTACATTGATATCGCAAGTTAGTCGCAGGCGGCCCTGGAAAGCATGTTTAGCACAGCTGCGACAGCCGACTCAACTCCGGGCGATGGAAAATGCTCGAAGCCGACGAGTAGCCAGTGCATTGAAATGGGAAACGATATTAATCCATTAGGGAGGCGGACCTCGTGAAGCAGCGCGAAGCCTATCTGAAAAAATACCGTGTGGTAGCCGTGTTTGCAAAGAATTGGGTCAGGCGGGCATGGGAGGCCTGAAGAGAGCTCAGACTTTCCAGGGCGGAGTGAGCCCTAGCCGCATCCGAGGGAGGCGCCTATTCGAACGCCACAGTTCTGGGAACCATCATCTGCGAAATCATTCGAGCACGGTTCTACTTCATTCAACCGTCCAATCCTCTCCAATTCTCTCTAATCACCCTTCATTCTATTCCCAAAACAACAACGAAGGCTCGGAGCGTTTGGGAGGGTCCTTGCTTCTCTCATACCACCAGTCCTAAAGCCCCCACGCGTTTACCTCCGCACTCGAGACCCCCGTGGCTGCCGCTGGTAAGTAAAACATCCACATCGTTCACTCAGGCACAGCACAACAGACCACCTTATTTCGTAATATCACTCCCAGACTCCCCACGTCAACACTCGGTCAAATGCTCAGGTCGATCCAGTATCATTTGCTCCAGCCGGCGCGCGGCTTGCGTTGCTATTCGCAATCCTTGGCCGGGATAGCCCCAACAGGCGCAAAGAGCCCCGTGCCCGCACAGGCCTCTCGCCTGCCATATTATGTTCCTCGTAACACGCGAGGGTCCATTCCGGTCTACACCGACCAGATTAACACCAAACATATGACCCTCATACGAAACATCGAGGGCAACGTCACCGTGAGTCAGCTCTGCATGCTTTCTGCGTCTCCTCGTGCAAGAAACTCACCCCGTACGATCATCGTGTGATCCCGTGTGATAACCCGTCGTTTTTCTCCGCTCCTAGGCCCTTGCCCACGATCTCAAAAACACTCTCTTCGCACCCGACTCTGCCGAGGCCAAACGACTCAAGATTGAAACAAGGCGGGACAGGCACGTCGTGCTAGCAGGCGGGAAATGGAAACGCGAGGTATTCGAATGGCTACAATCAAGAGGGTTTTGATGCATGCGATGTCCTGTGGTATAGATTACTATGCAGCAAAACGCTTCGAGGCTTCAACCCGATCATCAATGCTAGGTTGGCGGCAATTTTCACATCAACCCAAGTAGAATGAACTGCCATTGTCCGATTTCTATCTTCTTGCATGCAAGAACGTCTTCCTGCGCTGATTCATAACAAGGCGTCTCGCTGCTGCGCCTTTATTGACACTATTCATCCCTAGGCCTATTAATATTAGTTTTCGCTCTCAATCGCCGTACAGATAGCGCGCCGTGCACCGCTGCGCCTACGGCTCTCCGCTTCTTTCTGGAACATGTCCTATGGCTAGCACAGGTGACTTCGTACTGCTCATTCGCAACGATTCGGACATGCGATCGTCTCATACTCTCGATTTCAATCGCGCACGCACCCTCAGGCACAGCTTCATTCAACTCGCTCGCAAACCTACGAACCATACGCGGGATAGCTCAGCCACATGTCTCTGTCCCAACTCAGTAGACGATGATCTTGTCTAAATCGCCGGCGTAATCTGCGGAAAGGGGGTGTCTCAGCGACCCTACCGGGATGGGCACAGATAAGAGGACTCACTGCTTTGGCCAGAACCGAACGTGATCGAGTTGGCCCCACTGTTGAGGTGCACCTGAACCGGCACACTGATGATAACATGACCGCCGCCAGTGTTCGGCTGGTCGACAAGGACATTCGCGCCTCCATTCACACTGCACGGGCGGATGTAGAAAGGCGATACACGGTGAGCGACCGTTCTCAGGTGGATTCAGAACGATATGAGCAACTTACCTCACGGTTACATTACGCCAGGTAGAATCTCCGTTGGCGTAGTACAGCACCACCCAATGGACACTACCGTTGCTCTGGATATTGTTAATAGTCACCGTACCACCATGCCCTGCGGTCAGAGCGCTTAAGTAAGTGATTTCCATCACGGTTGCTGTATAGGGTTCAGATGACGAACCGAGATATCCAACTGCGCGTCCACCAGAGAACGACGGGTCAGACAAGATGGTGGACGAACCGCCAAGCTGTCCGCTTTCCGCCTCGTACGTCGTGCCAGCCGCGACGCTGTACGTGCCTATGGCGATGTCAGCCCGCGCAACAGATGATCCAAACGTCGCAGTGCGCAGCTATCTTGATTACGCGTGCTGCGAGGCCGAGATAACGCAGTGCGGTGCGTACCTGCTTGGAGATTGACACTCCAGACGTCCGCATGAACTATGGCGGGCTGTCCACTCGAGAAGTCCAGCGGATACCAGATGTACGTGCTGTTTCCCAGGACGTCGGGCCGCCACCGGTCGCCCATATAGATGGCATTGGACCCGAGCGGCAGATCGAACGCGTTCTGGGAGAAGTACGTGGATGTGGCGGACGGCGCGATATCTTGCTGGGAGGTCCAGGGCCCAGATAGAGACTGCAGAGCTCACGATGAGATGTGCGGCGCATGGCGGGCGTTTGGTGCACCTACCGAGGCTGAGAACCACTTGTTAGGGTTCGGCGCCCAGCCACTCGTGTGCGAGGCAATGAGGAAGTACACCTGCGGGCGAACACGAGTAAGGGATGGTACTAGTAACGCAGTCCCTCCGACTAATGTAGGATCAAGGACGACTCACGCCATTGCGCTTTACGATGCCCGGTGCTTCGAGTGTGGCTCCTGCGCAGACACGTACCAGCGGCGGGAGCTGCTTTTAGCTTTGATCCCCGACGCGCTCGGACATCAAAGACGCACCGTCCATCACGCTGACCTGCGTAGTGACATTGTAGTAGTTCGTGTCCAGCTGCGAAATCTTGAAGTTCTGGTTGTTATCGGACGCGTACAATAGGTAGGATGTTTGAGCGGCTGGAGTTAGCTGGTGAGTGAGGTGGGAACGCGGGGTAGGGAGCAAATCGACCCACTGTCGTCTGGAAGGACCCATATGGGAATAGGCATGGCAGTGTTAATCAGGCATTGATTGGCACAAACTATAACAAGTCTTACCGTCTTGGAAAACACTCTCGTCCCTGGAGTCAGCACCGAGCGGCTTGAATGACGATTTGTAGGTGTACGGGCCGCAAGGGGTCTTTGCAGTAGCTACTCCGACCATGGCTGCTCCATAACTGCAGGCCGTTAGTCATGCTAGCACTGCTAATGATAGTGATACTACCGACTTGGATGTATCGGAATGGAACCACATTACGTATTCTGAATTCTGGAGTGCAACGAGCCCTCGTTAGTATCGCTTCTCGAACTAAGTAGCGGTGACCAGCTGACCTTCTGGTTGAAGATAACTGCGAAGATATCATGGCGTGACATCCACGACGCTAGCATATCTGGTGTGCTTACCCTTTGGACGCTCCACGACATTTGATGTTGATATCATTGTCCCAGCTATCGGACTCAAAGCGTCATTCTGGCGAGACCAATTGACGAGATCGGTGGACTGCACAAAGATTTTGAGAATTTAGATCGCAGATCGTTCATTTCCGTACGCACGGTATAGCAAGACACGGCCTTGAAGAGTGTGCTATCGAGGATCTTGTCCTCTCCAAACCAGTAGAAAGTGTTTCCGACCTACGGCGGTGCGTTTAGACGGGCGACTCTGCGCACCTCACTTCTCCCGCACCTTGAGGATCCCAGCCCCGTGCGCCTGGATGGAGTTTCCGCTCGTGTCTTTCCACGCCGCACCTGACACGATCACGTTCTGCGCGAGGGCAGAGGACACAAACAGCGCGATATGCAGAAGGATCAGGGACAACATGGTAGATGCCTCGCACTCGCTGCAAGCTGACCTCGGGAGCTGCCTTTATGCCGGGAGAATTTCCAACTGGGGCTTCGGCGGGAGGTGCGGGCGAATTCGAGGAGCATGCACGAGACGCGTCACGGTGTGCAAGAAGGGCCAGGCAAACCGACGAGAAACCGACTGCATAGAGTATGGCGGCCCGCTGAGAAGTTTGTCGTATGTTTGCATTCTCTAAGCATGGAGCGAAGGTGATCCGAAAAGGTGCCGTATATAAGCTTCATCTTTACGTAGTATTTCCTGGTCATGGGCACACTGGTGCGGTCACTGTGAATTAAAAGCCGTAAGAATATATTCCAGATTTTTGCGATCTGCATTCCAAACATGCCGCCTGCAAAGACATTCAAGCTATACCTGTTCCACGAGAAAAATATGAGTCACAGTGTCACAGCTCGTATCATAGAAGACGAAAATTTCATAGCGTTTTGAGATGAACAGTTTTCTCACAAGACATGGCTGTAATATTGTGCCCACCGTGAAAATTGAGGGGAGTGACGAGTAGTAACAATCCTGGTACTCGATATTTGTTAGACTGCAACCTGACACTTATATTTCATGAGACAAAGTCTGTTGTAATCCGTATCAGATAGTAACACACACTGATATAACGATGAACGTACCTTCCAAAGGTCTAGTCACTATATCCCTCTAGAGCGAAGCACACTATGCGTGAAGGGGCCCGACGATGCGTCGATTTCTTGAAGCTTTGGACGGTTGGCCAACACACTTATCACCACGGGTTTGTACAAGAAGATACATCAAGCGTCAGGTTATATGCAGAGGAGTGCTCTTGTTAAGACGGGCTCCCATTGCGAATGAACGGCTTTGAACTTGAACGTCGAACGAGCGACAAGAACTTTTAGATGAGAGGTGGCGGCCGCGATGCCGTTCAATGAAATGCCGCGGCGCTTTTATGTATGGGCGTCGATGTAGGCTATGAGCTCGTATTACTACGAGGATTCGAAAGAACGGGAGCTCAAGAATTCGGGTCAGAAACCAGCTAGTACGTACGACTAGTCTAACACACCCTAGAAGCTATGTTTTTACCTGGAGCCTCAAGCATGAACATAGCGCGAGGTATTTCATTATGACGCGGCGGCGTTCAATGCTTTCTCACGGTCTTCTTAGCTTCAGCTATGTTCGTCAGCGTATTACGGTACAGTTACGTTGCCAGGTGGGAAACATAGTGATAATAAGCAAAAGATGGTATAAATACATTTACGTTCAAGAAAGCCATGACGGAGGCTCGGTATACTGTAGATAGTGCCCACTAATGTTATCAGAAACAGGAGACAGGTGGGACAAACGTAAGACACGCCAATACTGCTGGACGTCCGTTGCATCATCAGGGACAAGCTGGCGCAGGCTCTCGATGAGTTCGTCTGGATAACACGACACATCGGGATCAAAATGGCCTAACCACCGTTCAAACGCATCGGTCGCATCTGGCAATACTGCGAATATCGAACGTTCAGTGCGCCAGAACAGCCATTCGTCTCTTTGGTGTATTGTGTGAAGAATGTCGCAGACCCTTTGCCGTTCGTCCAAGTCGAGGGTTAGCTTTTGAACTTGACGAACCAGTCCACTGACAACAGAGAATAATCGCCGTGCAGCCTGCCAAAGGAGTGTGTTGGCTTCGCTTTGTTCGTGATCTTCCAACTTCGCGAGGCTAAAGATCATAAAAAATAGGCGAAGCGCAGCCTTCGCTTCGACGGATTTTTTGCCCTTTTCCAGAAAGAAGCGTTCGCAAGAGTAGATGAAGTCCAGTGTATCTGCCTCTACAACGAAGATCAGCGTGGTGACTCGTATCCGACGAAAGTACACTCGCCTTTCATTACCACAAGATCCGGATTAAATATATACCTTCCCGCTCTTGTGCAGAGAACTTTTGATTGGATGGATAAGCTGTTGAAAAATTGAAGGATACTGGACGGCATGACCAAATTCTCCATGAGGATACGAGCACTATCCATTTCGGCTGATAATCGCCTTGTTCAAGACGTCTAGCCCATTGGGTATCCATGGGTCTGTCCTCTTTCCTGCCTGCAGCTGTGCAACAAGGAGGCCAACGATCAAGTCTACTAATAGCTGTGCAGTTCGTAGTGCTTCAGGGTGTTTGAAGACGTTCTTGGATATGACAAGGTCCTCGGAGTGGATATGTTGGAAGATGCGGGTGATTATGAACCACGCCTTGCTAGGCTGGATTATCTTTAGGACATCCGACATGTTCTGAAACACGGCGGAGGTCGTACGCCAAGCACCATCGGTTTTACCCTTGACCGGGCGGTTGACATCTTGAACGGGTGGAAGAACGGACAGGTTTCCTTTCTCGATAGAGCTTGCATGGTCGCTTTCGAGCCCTTCCGCGCCATTGACGAGAATGCTTGTCCCGCTACCTGTCACCTCTCCAGCGTGATCCCCGCGCTCGTCCGTCGTGCCCTGTTGGTGACTCTCGCCACCGAGCCCGCCCATTCGTACTGGCCGTGTATGCAATGATCGCTCGAATGCGCCTAGAGCGAACGAACCGTGCCTCGCGGACCTCAAAACTTTCTCGATGGCCTGTAAACGGGTCCCTATCCCGATGATGGTATGCGCACTCTTCACTTCCCCACCCTCCTCGACCTCTAAAGCCGCCGTTTTTACCGGCACTGCAGACGATGGCGTGCGTGTGCTGGTCTCTTTATCCACAGCAGAGAAAGGTGACGAACTTCTTTGCACTGGACTCTCGGGATGGTCCAGCACATCGCTGCTGGCCCTATTCCCGCCGATATAGCAGCCTTCCTCAGCCCTTACCCCCTCACCCATACCCTTGTCGTCATCAGATATAGACAGGAGCTCGTCAATGTCGAAGTTGCGAAGGATATGAAGCAGTGAAGGATTGACGTTGTTTGACATCGGAGCATCTGCGTCGGGAATTATGGACCACGCCGTTAAGTTGAACATGTACTTGAGCCACCGGTCCAGGGAAGCTTCAGCTTTGGCGTGTGACAGTTCCTCCGCGAACATGAATGTTAATGCGCGCCATGCAGTCCCTGGTACACTGCGCACATCTAGACCCTGCAGCAAAGGTGAAGTCATATTATTTTTCGAGTCTTTGATGCGACGGCCTAGAGCCAACAAGCCAAAGCGCAGCTTCCGACTTGTCCTATGGTCCACTGGAAACTGAAGTCGCGGGATGACATGGCATATATGCCACAACAATTGAGAGTTCATTAATCTTGCATCTATGTCGTTTAACATGGCCAAATCGTTGATCGTGCCGTCTAGACTGAATATGTTGAGGATATTTAGCCCGTTACTAGGACCAAGCTGCCGTGGACCTCCATCTAGGGGTTTCGGTGGAGGAGGCAGATACCAGGAACAACGGAAGAGATAGTACCCGACGCTCACAAGGAGTATCAAGAATACCCAAACAAAGACGAGCACCATGCTCGTCTCCCAGATCTTCCGGTGAACTGAGAACGTGAATAAGCAAAGGCCGGTAAAGAAGAGTGCCAGAGCGATCTGAAGGGGTATGGACAACACCGCAGCGATATGGGAAAGCCTAAAAAACTCCAGCTGTTGGCTGCGGCGATAGCGTATACGGACGCGGTCCTCCGCAGACGTCAACTTGGTCCCGATGACAAGATAACCTTGAAGCAACTGCCTAACGAAGATAGCGATTGAAGCAGTGGCCAAGCTGAAGATGAGACTCGCAAACCAGCAAGCGTTCACCGCAATGTCAGCGGGGGCGGCGGTGGAGAGTGTCTCAGGGATGGAAGTGGTGGCATTCAGGTAGCCCGGAAATCGGAGATAGCTGGCCGTCTGAGTTGCTATTTGTTGGAGCAGGTCGACTGAGCTTTTTGGGGACTCTGGGAGGAGGACCTTGTACGACTCGACGAGAAGAGCTGTTAAGGACGCTGAATAAAGACCAGCCTACGTGGCGTGAATGACATAGAAGGTATGAAAGAATCGCGAGACGTACAAAGATCAAAAGCGCATCAATCGTTCGATGACATCGTTCGACCATAGCAGTGTCATCCTCCCTGAGAATTCTGTCAATCTCAGCCCATCCGCTCTCCTAAACAAAATTCAATGTTCATCGCCGAAGCCATGGCGTAAACACCCACATCGTGCACAGGGGTATCACCCATGGTAGCCGTTCTGTACGAAGCAGATGTTGAGAGTGCAGGTGATGAGGAAGAGAGTATCCTAGGAAGATAGTCACTGAACGCTAATCGGTGTCAAACGTGAGGTATATATGTGAAGTTTGGGCCGTCCACATCAACACGTATCGGTGGGGACAGATGCTTGCTAGCGTCACGCTCAGAAGAAACCCGCTGTCAGCCCGTCACGGCAATACGGGATGCAATGATACAATTCACACACCTGAGACAATGTGTATGCAAGCCGCCTAGTTGAGGGTTCTACCCTCACGTTGAACCAGCCTGGGTTGGATCTTTCCAGAGCGGTGGATGCATGGAATCGGCGCTGAGGACTCTCTTGTATCCTTTTTTTTTTTTTTTTGAAAAAAATCATGGGGCTTATAGTGCGTATAACCTAGATCTCTTGTATACTCGATGCCGGGTGATAGCTGTCAGAAATACGTTTCACTGATACGTACGACTATACATGACGAGTCACGCTGACTGTACTGCCGTCATTGGATGTCAAAAGAGACATCGGAGTTTCCTGTCAATGATACGTATACACCTGTGCGGCAGGATGAGATAGCTGCGAGAGGCATCACACCACTAGGAAGAAAATGATATATCACGAGTGGAATAACGGAAGACGAAAGATCTCACCGGAGATTCGTGACGAGCAGACTGCCGATATTGCCATATGAATCTAATACCACTCTCGCAGACGTTCGTCAGGAGTCTTGATATCGGAGGACACAAGTTGCGACCGTACTTGAGGCTTGAACCTTCTGATGAAAGCGACTCTGTCAGGTTAGGGTTCGGACACGGACCGCCGGCCGCGGATTTACGGGAGGCACGTGGGATAGACGCGCGTGTGAATGTGTGAGATGCGGACGAAAGCAGTCTTCCGCTCGCTCGTCGAGTCAAAAGTTACGAAAGCAAAAAATTCAGCCTTGTACTCGTCCGCATCCTTGCCAAGTAAATGACCACCCCGGCGCAGACTCCTAACGGCGGTTCTCCCCTCCCCACCGTCCCTCAAGGCGCAGGTAACCCATCTGGTACACCAGTCATGGCTCCCACACGAGTTGCTCCCAGCAAAGACGGTGCTACCAACAGCAGCTTGGGCACATACGGAGTACGCGCATCTCACGTCTAACCCTCTAATCCGTACTCAGTGATCCCCGCCAGGTTAAATCCGGTCTCGCACAAATGCTTAAGGTGTGTGCTAACGCAGTTTAAACCCCGCGCTGCACTCACGGCGAGCGAGTAGGGTGGTGTGATCATGGACGTAGTCAATGCAGAACAGGTAAGTCATTTACTTGCCACATCTGCTATCTCAGATTGATTAACCTTCCATCCACAGGCGCGTATAGCAGAGGAAGCCGGTGTGCGTGATATTCTTCGCTTACGGTAGAAAATATGACATCTGAAGCTCAGGTCTTTGTTCATCTTAGGCATGCGCCGTCATGGCTCTCGAGCGCGTGCCAGCAGACATTCGCGCAGAGGGCGGCGTCGCTCGCATGGTAAGCAGCGATATACGCCGTACGTTCTATTCACGCGACAACGTGCTCAATCTCTGCTATAGAGTGACCCCCAGATGATCAAGCAGATCGTCGAAGCCGTCACCATTCCCGTGATGGCAAAGGTCCGCATAGGTCACTTTGTAGAGGCCCAGGTAAGCTTCTCAAAATAATTGTGTGCCCATCCATTCGCCCGATATGCTGACAACGGCCTCAGATACTGCAAGCGATCGGTATCGACTACATCGACGAGTCCGAGGTGCTCACGCCCGCCGACGAGGAGCACCACATCAACAAGCACCCGTTCAAGGTGCCTTTCGTCTGCGGTGCACGGAACCTGGGCGAGGCCCTGCGCCGTATCTCCGAGGGCGCCGCCTTCATCCGCACTAAGGGCGAGGCTGGCACGGGTAACGTCGTCGAGGCGGTCCGCCACCAGCGCGCTGTCATGAGCGAGATCCGCAAGGCGAGCGTCATGAGCGAGGAGGAGCTGTACGCCTACGCGAAGGACCTGCAGGCGCCGTTCCATCTCCTCAAGGAGACCGCGAGGCTGAAGCGGCTGCCCGTCGTCAACTTTGCTGCGGGCGGTATCGCCACTCCTGGTATGCATTTTGTCCGATCTTGTGTTGTGTCGTCTCACCTGTGTTCCTGTTATAGCGGACGCTGCTTTGATGATGCAGCTCGGGTGTGACGGAGGTACGTGTAATGTGTGCATCTGTGGGAACGAGTTTTGATGTCCATATCACAGTCTTCGTCGGCTCGGGTATTTTCCACGTATGTTTCCGATATGACTCCGTAGAAAGTAATCAACTAACCTCCCGTACTCAGTCCGGCGACCCCGCAAAGCGTGCCCGCGCTATTGTCCAGGCTGTGAGCACCGCCTTCACCGTTATGCATCCAGTTGAGTTGCTGACATCTCACATGTTCAGGTTACGCACTTCAACAACCCGAAACTCCTTGCTGAGGTATACCCGATTCTTCATCCTTCTGTGACCTATGAATGCTCACCTGCGATCACAGGTTTCTGAGGACCTCGGAGCGGCGATGGTTGGTCTTACCATGTAAGTTCTCGAATTTTTGATCGTATCTGTACACGTTTTGACGACGAGTCACAGTGACAAAGACTTGAAGGGAGGCCATCTTGCATCAAGAGGCTGGTAATTGTATCGTTACTCAACACTCTACCCAATACTTGTGCACTAGGAGGGATGTAACTTGGAAGAACAGTATAAACCTTGTAGCAATGAAAAACATTGAGTACATATAAAACCTCGGTGTGAGTCTACATGACATCGTGGAAAGCAGGCTATTTTGCTATCAATATTGCGAGCAAGGTGGTTTCATGTACATCCTCGTGTATGAGTTTGCGTCAGCGTCTGAGGCAGAATCAATCAAGCAAAGCAGAGTACTTGTAGTACTCACCGAAGGCGGCTTCGGCGCTGACATGGGCATGGAGAAATTCTGCAACATCAAGTGCTGTGTCAGCGGCCTGAGCCCAGATGCTGTCGTCATAGTTGCTACGACGCGTGCGCTGAAGATGCACGGTGGTGCGCCAGACGTGACGCCTGGCAAGCCCCTGCACGATACGTACACCAAGGAAGACCTGGCCACTCTTGAAGAAGGCTGCAAGAACCTTGTGAGGCACATCCAGAACTCGCGCAAGTTCGGCATCAAGGTCATCGTTGCAGTCAACCAGTTCGCGTACGTGTGATGCATGATTTTGCTTGTGTACGAGGCTCTAAAGTATCGTTTAAAGGACCGACACCCCGGCGGAGCTCGAGCTTGTTCGCCAGCAGACACTGACTGCAGGTGGTGCAATATGATTTGGAAATCTACATCGAGTACTTTGCCTAAGTGCAACCTTCAAGCATGAGACCCACAATATAGGTCTAGTCAAACACTATCCTCGGATATGAACTCTATGTCCTCGAGCATCATCTCAAAGCCACTCTCAGGAAACGTTGCCAGCCATGCACCGATCTCCTTCCCTAGATTTTCCATCCACCTCTCGAGGTTTTCGTCAACTTCTACAGCTTCCTGATTGCACTCTGCTCCTGAGTCGCTGTCACCCAGTTCTTCAAATACAAAGCACCCGAAATCGCTCGAGCTGTACGCGGTAGGTGTGCGAACCCCCGTCACTTCGACTATGCTTGCGTGCTCGTCGTCGAGCACGTTGACTGGCCAAAGTACGTGCCGCCACGAGTCACATAAACATCGGACGATGTATCGTCGTAACGTGAACAGCGTCATCGCTACGCGCATACGGGCAAGCAGCTCTTCGCGA
>JAAIFI010000119.1:0-83206 GCA_011032875.1 Phlebia tremellosa | reverse complement strand
TGCTCTCTGCTTCCTCTCCGTGTTCTCAGTCGTCGCATAACTTGCGACGATTTACCAAGTACCACCTCCGACGAAACTGAGATCATTGGACCCTTCCTCGCACCCTTCGGTCACAACTCCCGACAGTTCTTTGACTTACTCCGTATTCTGTCGCACATACCTTTCCCCCACGTGACCATCTATCGCACGTATTTCCCCTCTATTTCGTCGACTTCGGGAGCTACAGCCATCAACGTGCTCTGGCAAACCTCAGCTGACTGCATTTCCTTGCACTTTCTGTGCTCACGCAAGTCAGAACTGGCAACGTGACCTACTGACATGTGATTACTCATTACT
This sequence comes from Phlebia tremellosa, assembly GCA_011032875.1. Taxonomy (NCBI): domain Eukaryota; kingdom Fungi; phylum Basidiomycota; class Agaricomycetes; order Polyporales; family Meruliaceae; genus Phlebia; species Phlebia tremellosa. The sequence continues at coordinate 82,870 of JAAIFI010000119.1, read as the reverse complement.
GGCTCATATCCTGATTCCTGATCACGTGACATGCTTACTCACTAAGTACATAACATAGGACTGGTGACTCATGGACCATACCCCCTAGGCTAGAGTTGACTTACTTAGTATAAGTAGTATAGCAGCTTGAGGTAGCAACCTCAAGCTGGTCCACTTGTATAGTACTCATACTAGACAACAACCAGAAAGCTTTCCTAGTCTTAACTCTCTGCGCGTGCCACCAAGTGTTGGCATTGTGAAGCCAAGCCTCGACTCACCTTAGCATCGGTGATGTCAGAATCACAACCTAGGGTTACCGCTCAATATACAGAGTGAAGGAAAGACCTACGGCCAAGAGACCGTAATAGTATTGTCCTTCTGCGCAACTGAGAAGCACCTGAAGAACTCGCTCTAGACATCCACCATGTCATCCTACAGAATGCGACAAATCATCAGATGATCTGAGCTATGTTGGGTAGGATGAACAAAACTAAGTTGTATACTCCAACCTGAAAACAGATCAACTATGATGGATCGTGAACGTTATAGTGGTAGCATACAGATACCATGTGCATTACTATTAAGGACCTTTCAAAAGTTGTGCATGAGAGTCAAACTATTGTGGCTGACTCGCAATGATCATACAACCTCTTTGATTGTGACCACCATTAAGATTTGATTCATTGACTTGGAGAGAACTGCCAAAATCTGCATCACAACAATATGAGCTTCTTGTCCACCACAGTGTATAATTGGGAAGAACATACCTTCTACAAGTCTTCTCGAGATGAGATAGTACAAAGATGTAGAGGAGTGACTTAGGAACAAAGTTCCAATATCCCCAATTTATTGCAATAGCGGGGCCAAGAAGATGCCTCTGCTGAGTAGTAGGGTACAGTTCGAACGGCTTGATTTCATACCAAATGAGATACTCTGTCTACTATGGCTAATGTTTGAAGCAACTACATCTATGTCAACGACATGAAGTACCCTGTAATAGCAAGTGCATCATGAATACTCAAGAGTGCACTCTCGTTCATCTCCTTTAAGATCCTGGATGGAGGGGCTGAGCCTGGTTGAATGTCAATGTTGAATTTTGAACTCTAATTCAGTTGCAGGTACCGGCCAATCAATATGGGCGTCTAATTACCAGTCACAGCAGCGCCGCCGCGACTGACAAGTTCAGGCCCCCAACGTTCGACCTTGTTCAACAGCTCTGGCAGTGCAGGCTAAGATTGGGCTACAGTGATGGAGAGTTACTACTATCCTCAATTTCCACCAGAATGTTCTACAGTCCACTTTGCTCTCTTCACAGACGTTGCTAATACACCACAACTCCGTGCTCGCTTAATCAGAGCGGCTGGTCTGGCTGGTGCCGAGGGCGAGGCAGAACGCGAAGCAGTCAACTTTGCATTTGTAGATGCGAGGCTGGTGAGTACGCAATAGGAGCTTCTGAGATTGTGTCGCATTATGATAACCAGTACTCTCTACCTATGCGTTTTAGATCACGAGCCGATTGCACCTGCAAACGGCAGTTTACCATGCTATATTGGCTCACCTACAAGAGACCCTTCGCACGAAGACCGTGCACTCAGAAGTGCTGTGGAACTTGAACCCCAGCAACAATGTGCGTGTGTTCATAATATCTTGAATATCATATCAACCTTGCGAGTACACAGATCTCAGAGGCAATCCGGCGGTACGGTGTCTCGGTAGACACTAAGTCACTCTTCGTTGTGCGCGTTACAGGAGCCGCAGCGGAATCAGAGAAGTCCTCTATCAAAGAAAAGATGCAGTCTGTTGTTGCGGGCACCCTCGTCCCCCTAGCTCAGCTGCAGGACATAACCGATTGGAATAGCATCAAGAAGGTACGAACGACTATAAGGCTACACACTGTCGATTTTGATTATCCATATAGTACCACAAACTGAACACTGAGTTGGCGATCCAAGAGACGACGCGCGATGAGATGAGACAACGGGCAGTAGTAGACGAAATTGTAACGAGTTCTGTGGCAATGAAGAGCGTGATGGCCTGAACTACACGCAAGGATACACGTTGAGCGGCGGATTGTCTTCAACTTTGTAGTGCAGCGGCCTGAGAACTGTGGCTCTTGGAAGGATAGCCTGAGAGTAAGTTAAAGTGTCAAACCGATGCACTACTACTAGTTGCCATTTGTCGGTGGTCACTGAACGCGTCTGGGCGCTAACGTGGCTCTTGCTCGAGACCTTCATGCAGTCAGCTTGGCTCTCCTTCGCGCGGACCTCTGTCTGCCGTCGCAGTGTACCCTCATACCTAAGGACAAGATACAGCCCAGATATTCGTTTCTCTGAGTATAGCTCAGCCCGTCTGGGCTCCCGCAACGTCTCGTCGTCCTCGCCGCGGAAGCAAGCCGAGTTCCCAAACGGCGGGAAGGACAGAGCCAGTGTCGGCGTAAGCTACGTCGTTATCAAGACAGTAATACTTCTAATGTAGACCAGGTCTTTACACCAAAAGCGGCTGCCCTGTTTGTCGCGACAGGCGTCGGCCTGTTCTTCTACTTCAGATACGAAAAGCAGAAGCTCGCGGAGCAACGCCGTGCGTGTCTGTCTCTTGCTTTCTCGGCATTACTCACGTTCTTAGCGCGGGTGCCTCACAGAGAAGGAAATGGAAGACAAGCAGGTCGGAAGGCCGAACGTTGGCGGCCCGTTCAACCTGACCACCCACCAGGGCAAGCCATTTTCTGAGAAGGACCTTCTGGGCAAATGGAGTCTGATATATTTCGGGTTCACGAACTGCCCTGATATCTGTCCCGAGGAGCTAGACAAAATGGGCGAAGCGGTAGAGGAGCTCGGTGCGTCTCTCCTGCATTATCTCACGCGAATCGTAGCTCACACCTGCGCTGTCGGTTCGCTCAGACAAGGCCTATGGACCGATCGTACAACCCATCTTCATTTCTGTCGACCCCGCGCGGGACAGCGTTTCGCAGGTCGCAAAATATGTTGCGGATTTCCACCCGAGGATGGTTGGCCTGACGGGCGAGTACAAGGCAATAAAGGCGGCGTGCCGTGCGTACCGTGTGTACTTCTCCACACCTCCTAACGCGAAGGCGGACGATGACTACCTTGTGGACCACTCGATCTTCTTCTACTTGATGGATCCGAACGGCCAATTTGTGGACGCTTTCGGAAAAGCGAGTGAGGTCCAGGACGTCGTCGCACGCGTGAAGAAGGAGGTCGCGGCGTGGCAGGCAAGGACGGGCAAGACTCTGTAGTGGTCTTAGCCTGCGTTTCAGATTATACTATAGTAACAATCTTGTATCTTAGTACTACACCACTCAAAGAATTTCCGGCGATGTCGTGTGTCACGAGCAAATTGCGAGGCTGCAAGCCACTTGGACTGTAGGTATAAATCACAATGTTCCAGCCCAAACAACACGGATCTATTGCTCCTCTGCGGCAACAGTCTTCTGCTTTGACAGCACCTTCATGCGGCGTACATAGCTATATTCGCGTATTTAGCGTGTTACGATGTCTCGTATTTGCTTCGCCACTCACTCATCGTATTGACACCTTCGGGAAGGACGATATGTCAGCTGTACATATAAATGAGCGGGCAAGCACTCACTTCTCGTATGTATGCCTCTCATGCTCGCATTCCCAAGGCAAGTAGTTGTTCTGTTTCCGACAGACATTGAGGGGGATGAGGAGGCTACATGCGGACATGTAGACGTAAGGCGCAGTTCACGTTCCGAGCAGTAATGTGACTCACGCAGAGCAGCCGTCCCTCCAGCCTAAAGGGACCCTATTGGCCTTGAGCTCTTCTTGCGAGGCCGTTGTCGAGGATGCCATCGAGGACGTGAGTGAACTGTTCTCAGCGCCGGCGACCGAACTCGGAATGACCTCGGGCGCCAAATGAGCCACGCGTGCTGACCTCTGGCAAGCTCACAGCTTACAAGCGTACGAGAACTGAGAGTACAAACGAGTATGCTATTGGCTTCCTACATGGATATGTAAAGCAGAGAAAAAGTGTGTGGATGTGCGACAGTGCATCTAGAAGCAAGTACGACTACTGCTTCTTCTCCTTTTCCTTGTCTTTCTTCTCGTCTTGCTGCGTCTCCATGCTCAGTTGAATCGCCCGCGCAATCTCCTCTTCTTCGTCCATTTCCTCGTCGCCATCACCCGCCGCCTGCATCTCAACATCTTCACCCGTCGACAGCGCCAAGGCCTGCTTAAGCATAGCGTCCTCTTCGTCATCCGTGGATTCCGCAGGCACCGTGGTGCTTGACGCTTCCACTGCCGGCGCTGTCGTTGCTGCTGGCGCAGCTGGTGCTGATGATGGAGCGTCGGGGTTGGCCGCTTGTGCAGCTGCAGCTTGACGAGCTGCCTCCTCTTCCAGAGACATGCGCAGTGCCTAACATTCGCATAAGACGACTTCGCAACTGTTACAAGAAAGCGGTGACTTACAGCAGCCAATTCAGGATCAAGACTGGGATCAACGCCAAATTCAAATCCTCCGGCAGCACCGGCCGTCGAGGGCCCTGCCTCTTCGCCAAACGCGCCTTCCGGGAACCCACGGTCCTCCGCAAGTACTGGTGAAGAGTTGATCATATCGGATAGAAGATGTAGGCCCGGAGGCACGGCTAGGAAATGTCTGCGGAATATTGGGCCTCAACATCTCGGTGTCGACGGTAAACGAGAAACTCACGAATTCTCTCCGCTGGACGCGTTCTCCACAAAGGCTTTCAGTATCGTGCTATTCGCCTCGTCAATGCCTTCACCAAAAGCAATTACGTCCACGGCGACGTTGTTCTTCTTCAATTTCTTTGCGAGCTTGACCATGTTCTTCTCATCCGCGCCCTCGCTGAGCAACGGTGAGCCGACGAAGACGACAATACGCTGACGCAAGTTCTTGTTCTGCCGGTGCTTGAGCGCAAGTTGGGCGACCGATATCGCAGTGGGTATGTCTGCTGCACCGCCAACCTTACTGGACGCCGTGTGAATTGCTGTAAGGATCTGTCCTAGATCCTTGGTATTCGTTACCAACACTTCTGGCCTATGTGCGTAATTTGTGTCAACACAAATATATAAAATCGCATAAGTTATACTCTGCGCACCCCTTGCCCGCCACAGTCATCAAGCCGACGAGGTTCTCTGGATTGGAATCTGTCTTTGCTTGGAAGACAGAGTTCACGGCATCAGACTGTGCTTCGAAGCGAGTGGGCTGATAGTCTCCGTTGCGCATGTACTCGGAGTTGTCGATGAGGATCATGGTAGCCTCGAGTGGCATCTTGTCGTCAAACCTATGGTCGTCGTACGCGGTGTGAAGGGCAGAGTGTCCGAGGACGAGGTCGTTGTAGTATTATGAACGAGAGTGCAGTGACGCTGACGCGTACGCGCAATATTGACATGTTTGGTCGCGCGGCAATTCCACGCGTCCTTCCAATTCTCTCTCCCGTCGGACGTACATCTTGCTGGAGGCTCTGCACCCCGGCAACGACGACGAGCAGACCAATATTATTGCATATAATTACTCGTATCATCACTTGGCTGAGGGATTTGTTTTTGCTTGGCAATGGCCGCATGTATTTCATCTAACCGCCGGTCTAGCCGTCGTGTGGGTCAGGCATGACTCTGGCGTGGTCCGGGCAGGTGGCCGTCTTCACAACAGGTCAGACGACTGCCTATATCTTCTTTGTCGACTTGACATAGACCCTCTCTAGCACTGCCACCACCTCACCGCCATAGAACTTGTCAACTTTTCTTATCTCGTACACGTACAATGGGTCGTTGGACAGATGTAAGCGAACTTTCCAGTGCGGTCACCTCAGAACTCATGCGGACAAACAGGATTCATCGCCCGTTCCTGAGGGAATGACGCGTATTGGCTACGACTCTGATACGCATCGTTACACCTTCCGTGATACTGACGGCTCCGTGTACGAAGGTGGAGAAGCAGGCGGTGACCTCCGACTAGTTTCACGCCCCTCACATAGGTCGAATGGTATCGTTGTTTTCAGTCGTTCTGTGACCTGCGATCCTCACTCGTGCTTACAGACAATGAACCTATTCGACTCTTCCCAACTTCGCCCACCCCACCTGTGGGACCCGGCATGAAGTCCCCAACTTCACCTTCGTCCTTCAGTGACATGCTACCGCCACATCTGATGACTGCTGCCACCCCCATGGCGTCATCTTCTCGCAAACCGCTCTCTCCAAAGTCCTCCAAGCCTCAAAAATCTCCTTCTTCACCCACATCGCCTACCTCAACGACAGGAACTCGTCGTTCGTTATGGGGTGTCGTCCGCAGCACGACATTGCCTGTGAAAATGCGCGATGTTGTAGAGACAGTCATTCGCCGGCCCTCGACGCGGCACGAGGGCGCGGCAGAGGGTTCCTACGCGCGGCTCTCGAATTCAAGAGAGGACCCACAAAGATACGACGGTCGCTCTCGTGACGTATCTTCAAGTATGAAGAAGCCGTCGAGAGGGCCAAGCGGACATGTCAAGCGGCCAACAGTATGAAAGGTGGTCAGAAGACTGAGTGTTCTAATTGTACTGTAAAGCTGTAGATTCGCCTTTTATCATAGTGTATCAAGCCTGTAGTCTACGTATTCGAGTTTAGAACGCGAACCGCCGCTGTACTCTGTTCAGCGTCTCAGACGCAGTCGGCCGGCCTCCGCCCCCACATCGGAGAGTGTTTCAGCTCCAGTTGTCTCGGAAGCGGGCGTGCTAAGCAGCAGCAGCTCTTGGCGACGTTCTTGACGCGTTGGCGACGGTGAACAACGCCAGCTGGACAAGGACGTCCTGCGCAGTTGACAGAGCACCCGACTGGCATCGAATACGCGACCACCCTGCCACCTCGAGATATTTCCTTGGCAACTGCGGGTAGCTAACGTTTAGGCTGAAGGAGTGTTAGAAAATATAATGGACGAGTCATAACCAATTGAAATGCTGCCAGTAAAGCAGTAATAGAGTATTTATAGACGGAAAGAACAAAGTAAACAACTGCCTGCCCTAAACGAGATCGGATAAGGAATTGATATGTGGTAGTCGACCCGGACAAGCACAGCTCATCGCCCTTTGCCCAAGCCCCTCATCGTTCATCTCGTTCTCAACGGTGCGTATTGCGGCGTGCTCGCCGTCTTGGCCGTTCCGCAGCTAAAGAAACTGACTCTCTTTCTCAAATTTCTTCGTGCTGCGCATGTCCCACTGCCGCTTTATAATCGTATAAATCGTCGCGACAATCGACAGCACATTCCAATCACACCCCATCTTCTACCTCTACTTTAACGACTAGTATATATCACAATGGAGGACGAGGTCGCTGCTCTCGTACGTATACCTTCTGGATCTCGTTGTGGTACCTTTGGTCTCAGTCGTCCTGCAGGTTATCGACAATGGTTCCGGAATGTGCAAGGCTGGATGTACGTGGCTTCTTCTGTCTTCGTGCCATAGTCACTGATCTTATCATCTGCAGTCGCTGGTATGCTCTTTGTTACTCGAAACGTCTGTAAGTCTTGACAATCTCCTCCAGGTGACGATGCTCCTCGCGCTGTCTTCCCGTAAGTACACTTCGACATTATGCACGCTTCGAATGCCGATCAACTGCCTACAGATCCATCGTCGGTCGCCCTCGCCACCAGGGTGTCATGGTTGGAATGGGTCAGAAGGACTCATACGTTGGGTGGGTATCGATGGCTCGCTGTCTTTTGTTTCTTCTGACACGTAACCCCTAGTGACGAGGCCCAGTCAAAGCGCGGTATCCTCACCCTCAAGTATCCTATTGAGCACGGTATTGTCACCAACTGGGACGATATGGAGAAGATCTGGCACCACACCTTCTACAACGAGCTTCGTGTCGCGCCCGAGGAGCACCCCGTCTTGCTCACAGAAGCCCCGTTGAATCCCAAGGCCAACCGTGAAAAGATGACGCAGATCATGTTCGAGACCTTCAACGCGCCAGCTTTCTATGTTGCCATCCAGGCCGTCCTTTCTCTGTACGCGTCTGGTCGTACGACTGGTATCGTCCTCGACTCGGGTGATGGTGTCTCTCACACCGTCCCGATCTACGAGGGTTTCGCGCTCCCGCACGCCATCCTGCGTCTCGATCTCGCTGGTCGTGACATCACGGATTTGCTCGTCAAGAACTTGATGGAGCGCGGCTACCCTTTCAACACCACCGCCGAGCGCGAAATTGTCCGTGACATTAAGGAGAAGCTGTGCTACGTTGCCCTCGACTTCGAGCAGGAGCTCCAGACCGCCGCACACTCCTCCGCGATTGAGAAGTCCTACGAGTTGCCCGACGGTCAGGTCATCACCATCGGCAATGAGCGGTAAATTTGGCATATTGCGATGATGCAATAATTTGATAGATGAACTGATGCACGCTCCACAGATTCCGCGCACCTGAGGCGCTCTTCCAGCCCGCATTCCTCGGACTTGAAGCCGCCGGTGTCCACGAGACGACGTGGGTGTTTCAATTTCTCTATAACTTTGCATTCATATCTTACGTATCCTGTTATTGATCTAGATACAACTCCATCTACAAGTGTGATCTGGATATTCGTCGCGATCTCTACGGCAACATCGTCCTCTCTGGCGGTACCACCATGTTCCCGGGTATCGCTGATCGTATGCAGAAGGAGCTCACCGCTCTTGCGCCGTCGAGCATGAAGGTATGTAGTACTCGATTACGACGTTAACTGGTGGCTCACATGTTGGCATTTTTCAGGTCAAGATTGTCGCTCCTCCAGAGAGGAAGTACTCCGTCTGGATTGGTGGTTCCATTCTCGCTTCTCTCAGCACCTTCCAGAACCTCTGGTGCTCCAAGCAAGAGTATGATGAGTCCGGCCCTGGTATTGTCCACCGCAGTGCGTATTATTTCTATTTGATCTCGTGTGTGATGATTTTCTCATTGAAATGCTGCAGAGTGCTTCTAAGCGCGGGAAAAGTGAAGGAAGAAATAATCTCGTTATCGATGTAGTAGACACCACCTTACGTTACGCTACGACTTCGGTCGCTTTTCTTTTACTTTCAGTGCATGGCCTTGTGGTATCACACGTATTCACTATTTGTTTCTCTCCTGTGACGGCTTGGGTGAGGTGCAGATGAGAACTGGACGTTACTTAGGAAGTCAATAAAGAACCGGAACCTGTAAATCATCCCGTAGTATCTTACGTTTTCCATCGCATTCAAGACGATGACAACCTGGCCTACTGGCGGTGATGAATCAGCAGATTGTACACCTAGCACTACGCGATTATGCAGTAGAGTAAATATCGCTATGGGAATATATGTGGAGTCCTGCAGTATCACCCCTTAAGCTAGTCGTATGGCTCCGCGCCCTCTATCGTCCCTCGCCATCTGAGCATCACTGAGGGTTCCATGGCCCAGCGTCACTCAGAGAGCAACCACCTGGGCACTCGCACTTGCCACCGAACTCTTTTGGTAGGTTCTCAATAGGGATCTGCAGAAGAAGCTTGTCCTTATACGAGCTCCCGATGATGTCGATCTTGGCGACGGTAACTTCGTCAAGCCAAGGCTTGATGACCTGCCAGACGGCGGTGAAGGCCCACGGTGAGTTGATGATGTAGAATTTGCCCATCGTCTCGGGGTAGCGGTCTTGGCCGATGGAGGTCGCAGCCATGAGGTAGTCCTTGACGCGGTAGAAGTTGGAGAGTGACACGCCTTGGAGGTCGAGGATTGTGCACGACGTCTCGACGGGGTGCCCGATCGCCTTCGAGCACGCGGGCAGACGTTCTGTAAGAAACTTCTCATACTCGTACACCAGGCGCTGCAGCTGACGTTCCGGCGTCGTGATTGCGTACAGCACTTTGAAGTCGAGCTTCCCGAGCCGCTCTATGTATATTGGTCGCCCTTCCTAGAAGGGGAGGTGTGCGATGTCAGTGCGGGCGACGAGTACGCAGCGGGGAACGTCCCCACCTTGTCCATCTTGTGATAGTACTGCGGGTAGTATTTGTCTACTTCTGCCTTTTCCTTGAAATCGAAATTCCTGGCAGCCAGGTCAGTGCACGGTGACAGATGAGAGGATCGATGCACGTACTGTACGAGCTCATCGACGCCGAATTCTTTCCTCCATTGCTCCGCCGCTTTCAACATCTCCTTGGTCTTGAGCAGGTCAAACTTCCGTGCCCGCAGGAATCTGGTGAGGCATTAGCTGGAGAACGTAAGATGGTGCTCGTCTGACACGTCTGCGAACGCGCGATGAGCACCACCAGAGCAAATAAGTGGACCGACCTAAGTAAGCTGGCATCGGACATCCGCTCTGGGACGAACCACCCTTCATCCTGGACCTCTTTGCGGAGTTTGTCCAAGGCGTGCTGCTGGGGAATAGTGAGGTTACCCAGTCGGCCAGGGAGGGGCTTGTAATTGGGGTCGGTGACGCCGTCTGGCATCGTACTTGCGCTGACTGCTTGCTCTGTGCTCATGGTGGGTGTCGAGATGGACGACTGGCGTGTCTACGACGGACGTTTGGGAGGGATGAGGGAGTGAGGAAGAGGTGTGTCAAGAGGCGGTAAACTGTGGAGAGACAAGTTGTGACGGTGCTGTATATGGCACAACAATTGATCGCCAATCGATAGCCACCTACTTCGCAAAGCGGTGTCAGTCTCAACGGCTCACGGCAAGAGCAATATTAATATTGAAACATCGAGACATCTCTTCCCAGCCCTGGCGTACGACGACAAAAAAATTTGCACTCATCCCACATTCCAAAACATTGACGGGTTTTCGTTTTATGCTACACAAAAACTACATCGGATAAGATTCAAAGCCCAGAACTGCAAGTTGAGTCGCAGTCGGGTGGATGGGCCTTGCCAGTTCGGGGGAAACATTAGCGGTACAGAGCACTGAAAGCAGCACTGCAAGTGACGTCAAAATGGTCGTTACAGCGTAAACGTGGGCGAACGCGACGCGACAAGCAGTACGTGTGCGCGGTGGGGCAAGGGATGGACAGAAGTTGGATTGTGGTGGGTGCAGGTTGAAATGCAAGACGGTGCAAGAGTCGCAAGCATCAAGATAAAGAAGCAATATAGAAATGCAAGTCAGGAGATGTAGATACCCAGAAATTCCAATGATCCCGATAGAAGACAACGATTACACAATGTCCCAGAGCTCTTCGAGAGCACAGCAGAACTAGATGCAGCATTAGCATCGCGACCAGATAGAGCAGTAGGTGAACGCACCTTGCCGCAAGCAACAGAGGCACTGAGTGGGTAGTCGCTGATACTGATCTTCTCATCCACAACAGCGTCTGCGAAGTCGTCCTTGCCTCTGGCCATGGCACCCACAAAGACAGCAATCGAATGTGTCTCCGGTAGCGTGGGGAGGTACTTCGACAAACGGATCGTCGGTGCATCACCAGACAGGGCTAATTGCATGCGTTCAGCGCGGTCATTCTTATGACATCCGTAGGGACGACTCACTGAGTTTTATGGTGTTTACAGGTAAGTGGTCTGTGATAGGGTTCTAAGACGCGCAGATTAGTCACAAGCCCTTCCGAATATGACAGTGTGCACCAACTTTTATGACCTTCAAAAGTTTCTCTGGCCCATTTACTCCTCGGATTGAGAGTTTGTGCAGAAGTTGTACTGTGCAAGCAGCCTTAATGTGTGCAACGCAAGCGACGATAGAAAAAAAAACGCACCCATCAAGCCACTGAACCGCTTGAATGTCCGTGGTATCCTAACATGAGGATTGACTTCTATGAGGACACCTTTTGCGGTATGTATGTAGACTTGAAGGAGACCAGCCTTGTTCAGGGGCGAGTCTAGTAGTGTCAAGAGACACTATGGCGTGAACATAATTGAGCCGACTGGGACATCTCCAAGACGTAGAACTGATACACACCTGATGTGTGATGTCTGGACGGGCATCTGCAATGTCTCTGCCAGTCTTCGCTAGGATGCCCTGGTGATCATCGCAGTTCAACAGGGCATACTTCACATCTCCCTCCCTGCCGTTCTTGCCTCGCCCGGGAGAACTGACCCGGTATGCTTCCAAGCACGCCTGCTCTAAGATCACAAATAGTCGTCTCTGGCTGGACGCGATGCCGCCTTTGGCTACGTGTGCCTGCACGGGGAGCATGTGGGGATTTGCAGGGATATGCAGGGGGTTACTAGAGGGCGCGTTCGCCATTTTGCGTGTCTTAACTGGCAGCGGGCGGGTGGGGCGGTCTGCGAGGGCGACGGTAGTCTTTGCGGACGTTGTTGCAGGCGACGGGGGGGAAGAGGACGCCTCGGATGAGCCGGAGTCAGATGAGCTTTCCAGGCCGTCGTCAATTTGCATTGTCGCTTTTTCTGCATCTTGCTCGTCGTCGTCCGCCTGCTTGCGGCGCTGGCGCGGTCGGTCATGCGCTGGCGTCGATTTTGGGCGAGGCGGGGTGTCTGAGAGCAGCACCTGGGACTGGCCCGGGGCGAGGGCCATGGGACTGAGGATATTGCCAGAGAGCGACTGGCGCCTCCGCCGAGCAGGGACCGCAGAGATGACTGAGTCGCCGGACATGATAGCAGGGGGAGATGAGAGTACGAAAGACGAAGAAGAGGAGTTTAGAAGGGTAGATATAATATTATGAAGGTGTAGAAAAGAAAGATGGGGCGAACTCGAGCAGGAGGAGATGGGGAACCAAGTCAAGATCAAACGCGCGGATGTACGGGCTCAGCGCAAAATCTCAATTACGCCGGGCTCCCATTCCCAGCACTTGTTGCGGACACCACCTCCCCCGGAAACCCGACACAGACGTCGGGTGGGACATACAAAACGATATGTCATTCCTGTGATAGTTTACTAGTTCTGTCTGTATTGACCCAATAACATCCGGTAGTACTGAAAGTCTGAATCCAAGCCCACGGCTCAGGACGCTCTCCATCTCAACCCAAACGAACGGGATAGTCAAAATTACTCGAGCGTTTACACGCAGTACCTGTCAATAGGGAGAAGATACCATTCAGTCAATCAAAGCTACCTGATGAAGATGAGTTTTTGCACCTTCTCTCGCCGAAATCACCCAGTCCTGGGATGATGTATGACTTTTCGTTCAAACCCTGGTCTATCCACCCCGTTATCTGATCACGCTATGAGAAGGCGTGGCAACGTGCAATACAATAGGATACTTACGACACGAAGGGTTGGATATCTTCCGCAGAAGTTCTTTAGACCCTCAGGTGACGATATCTGCAGCCTCACTCATCAGCTTGTAGTCCTCGTTGACTAATCAGTAGACATACGAGGTTAATAAAGATGATGCGGTCCTCAGGGACGCCATGCTCCATGATTACCTCAACCGCCTTCATGGCAGAGCCTCCTGTTGCTGTAATATGGCGTCCAGTGTCAGCAGGACTTCGTAGTAGCGACAGAGGGGCTTACCCAGCATAGGGTCTAGCAACAACACGTAACGTTGCGCAATGTCTGGGGGAAGCTATAGAGTTGTTGAGAGTGAATTTAGTACGGCGAGGATCACGGCATGGTTCTACCTTGGAGTAGAACAGTTTGGCCTGTGCGGTCTCCTCATCCTGTGATGGTCCTGTTTAGTTGCAGAATATGACTCGACATAACTGAAACGCACCCTCTGGATGAGAATCTTTCCGATGCGCACGCTGCGGCACACCTCTCGGAGACCGCCTTCCATGGCCTGAGGCACTGTCATCCTCTAGGATTAACGGGGACGGAGGGGTTCTCTTACCTCTCCTGCACGCAGAATAGAGACGCCGCATATCTTCCCCTCAAAGCCGACACCTGCGTAGACTGCTCCCTGCGTAGTGAAGACCCAGTTCGACCATTGTTTGAGTCGCGTGCAGGCTAGTAAGGCTTACGGTAGGAGTTTCAACGGTCTTTGGGACCACTGGCAGGTGATTCAAGCCTTCCTCGACGAGCAGCCGTATGATGCGGTCTGAGTAGAAGAGAAAGTCGCCTCTGCTGGTGTCTTTGTCCCTGATGATGGTGTAGAGTGCCTCAAGCTGTGCGGTCTGTGGGAGCGTAAAGACTGAGGGTGGGAGAGATGCGGGCGTCGTCTGAGAGGTGGGAGCGTTTTGAACAACCATGGTAGAAAATTGCTGCAGATGGCAGAAAAAGAGGTGAAGGGAGAGAGCAGCCGGGGAGATGAAGTTGATAGACGAGATATAGGCTTGGGGCTGCTGGAGGTCGATAGCACAGGACACAGGGTGAACATGATAATATCTGATAATATACCGCCAAGGCTGCCCATCACGCCCAGGTTCGATCTCTGCTCGCACACCTAGAGTCGGATGGACCTCCCATGGACCTCTTTCCTCCGTCCTCAACAACACCAAGCAGCTTTATTGCGCCGATATCGTACAGCGTTGACCCATCGACTGCCTCAGATGACATCCTGGAATATCACGCTGGATCAACATAGAGCGGCCTCCTACTAGAGTAACTAAGATAACAGAGGACAACACGCTGAGATAACACCGGACAACACGTTGAACATCTCGGCGGAGGTAGATGCTCGTAGACAGGGCTCTGATAACCATCGTCTGAACCGTCTCCCCGTAGGAGAACTCGTGTATTAAATATCATCTCGTGTTTCTGTTAGCATCCTCCTCCTAAAGGCCTAACGTCTTCTCCCAATCAGCTCGCCAGTCAATTCTTGAGTCAATTCGTGAGCTCTAGTCATGCATGCGATGATAAGGTCCTGAACAAATGACCCTTGCACATACAGACAACCATGTCCACCGCCTACCAGGCCGTCCACACGCGCCAGGCTGTATACACACACGGACATGATAAGTCGGTCCTGCGTTCTCACACATGGCGCACCGCCGAGAACTCAGCAGCGTACCTCCTGTCCTCTCTGAAGCCTGATATGAAGATCCTCGACATAGGCTGCGGTCCTGGGACCATCACGGTGGACCTTGCCACCCACGTCCCCCTCGGCCATGTCACCGGGCTCGACGCGAGCGACGACGTCCTCGACAAGGCGCGCGCGCACGCCGCCGCGTGCAACGTCAGGAACATTGAGTTCGTCGTCGCAGACGCGCACGCGCTGCCCTTCCCTGACGAGACCTTCGACGTCACACACGCGCACCAGGTCCTTCAGCACGTCGGCGACCCCGTCCAGATGCTCCGCGAGATGCGCCGCGTGACCAAGGCGGGCGGCTTCGTCGCTGCACGCGACGCCGACTACGCCGGTATGACCTGGTACCCAGAGAGCGAGGGCATGACCGAGTGGC
The DNA here is from genome assembly GCA_011032875.1 of Phlebia tremellosa. Lineage (NCBI taxonomy): Eukaryota > Fungi > Basidiomycota > Agaricomycetes > Polyporales > Meruliaceae > Phlebia > Phlebia tremellosa. The sequence goes on along the minus strand of JAAIFI010000119.1, from coordinate 67,702 downwards.
GGAAGATCTACACCCTCGTAGCCCGTGCGAACGGCGGCGAGCCCGACGCTGGCCGCCGACTCTATTCATGGGCCCAGCGCGCAGGCCTCGACCCTGCGCAGACAACTTGCTCTGCAGGGACATGGTGTTTCTACACACCAGAAGACCGCGCTTGGTGGGCAGGCCTCTGGGCGGACAGAACCCTTCAATCCAATTTCGCTACAACTGCCATCAGACATGGTTTAGCGACAGAGGATGACTTGCGGAGGATCTCGAAGACGTGGCATGATTGGGAAGATAACGGCGACGCTTGGTTCGCTGTCCTGAACGGAGAGATCCTGTCTCAAGTGTAGAAAGATAGGCCCACCCTAACAATCATCGTTGGTACTGATGGCACTTGCCTCTTGACCGTACCCATTGACACATCATGTGAAGAAGCATAGGTCATCGGGGTCATAAACTGGATAGAGGTGGACTCGGGTTGAATATCTCAAACTGCGTAAAGCACGTCTGCATTTTAGAATGATATACGACTCTGTACGGATTGTGACTACACAGCCTCCCTTCTCCGTGGCGCCGCACGGAGAATATCATCGACACTGAAATTTAACGTTGGGTAAGATACATCAAGATGAAGCACAAATTTGCAGAACGTACCGTAAGATCATCTCCGCTGCTTCGCTCGCACTGAGGACGACCTGTCGCTTCAATTTGTAGCTTTCCGTGACACCAAGCTTCTTCATGGAACCGATGGTACCCGCATTCATATCTACAAGAAACGTATTAGCGAGTGTTGTCTTACTTCATATGAGATCTCGCACCCAAACCAGCATCCGACTGGCCTTCATAATGCGCCGCCCTCAGTCTTGTGACAAGGTCAGACGAGTCGTAGCCCGCATTGTCTGCTAGAATGATAGGGATCTGCCTAAGGGCACGCGCGAATGCTTCTGCAGCGATCGCCTTCTTCCCCTGCACCCGTCGTGCCTCTTCCTCAACAGCGCAGCTCATGAGCATCTCCGAGCAGCCTCCGCCGAGGACTACGCGCGTCTCTTTGACTGTCTGCGACAGCACGGAGAGTGCGTCATGCAGCGACCGGTCGGCCTCATCGACCATCTGGTTGGTTGAACCACGTAGCACAACAGTGCAAGCTTCTCCGGCGGCGACACCGGAGAATTTGATGAGCTACAGAGCAAATCACGCATGTTAGCCAGCGACATTAATTACGTCAAGCAGCAACTCACCTTGTCTTCACCAATCATGATCTCCTCTATCAACTCGCATTGTCCGAGTTTGACAAGATCAGGCCTGTCGAACGTGCTGGCAATCTCACCGCCAGTGACAAGTGAGAGACGCTCCACGCCCTCGAAATCCGCGTGCTCGATGACCATGATGCCTTTCTCTGTGAGTAAGGACTCAGGGTAGTTGTAAATCAGCTGACGGTTGACGAAGCAATTGATGCCGTGTGCGGCGATCGCCTCCACTTTGGCCTTCATTTTTTCCTGCATACGCGCAATCAGACGGCAGTAACAAGAAGAAGCTCACAACAACCTACCCGCTCTGCACGCTCGAGCTCAGCAAGCTTGCCTGTACTATCTACCTTCAATCGGGCCCCGAAAACTTTGATCTTATCGGTATCCATCGCTATAATTGTGTGTGAGACGGATACGACTAGAAGCGTGCGTGGTACTCACAAGTGTTGGCGATTAGGATTTTGGCGTTTTCTAACCGCTTGGGGCTGTTTGTACCGATGCTTTTGTCGAGAATGAAGCCTGCACGTGTATTAAAAGGGTAATCTAGACGGGCATACATATATACGTACCCTCATCTAGGTATGAATCAGTCAGTTTTCCGCCGACTTTCTTGATAATTTGAATGTGATCAAGATCTGTTGAACCCTAGAGGATGTGATGCGTATATTAGTGAATTGAGTTCTGTTGAATGAATCTTGCAGCAGACATACCTTCAACCGCAGTACAGCATCCACGGCGAGGTTTGCAAAATAGTCCTTGTCTTGTGAAAGAACTTTTGATGAAAGCGTTGTCCGTGCGATGTTAAACAAGTCTTGTCTGAATCGTAACGGATCCTCGCTGAATAGTTTATCGTAAGAACCGATCACATCGAAGGAGAATCACAACATACGAATTGTCAGTTGCAGCTTTCTCCAATGCCTTCAAAGCCGCAATACTGGCTATCCGGAACCCCTCGACAATCGTCTGGGGATGTATCTTCTGTGCAACCAGCTGCTCCGCCTCCCGCAAGAGCTCTGCAGCAAGCACACATACGCTCGTTGTGCCGTCTCCAACCTCGTCATCCTGTACTTTCGAGATGTTGACGAGGATCTTGGCCGCAGCATTATCGAGTTGTATTGATTTCAGGATAGTCGCTCCATCATTCGTCACGCTTATTTCGCCTGTTGATGCAGACTGGAGGATCTTGTTCATACCCTTAGGCCCTAGAGTCGATTTGACGAGATCTCCTAGTGCAAGTGCACCAACGAAGGAAGAAAGACGTGCATTTTCAGCCTTCTCTTCTGTTGCCTGAACATCATAAAAACTTTAGTACGCGCCCTTCGTAGCATACTAGTAGATAAGCACCTCTGCTCCGAAGATATTCATGGTCGTTGTAAATGAGGTGGGTTGGAAAGAGTGGAAATCGTCCCTCGCCCATTATTACAGTCTTGAACTGGCGCAAGCGCGCTATCTTGATATGGAAGGTTGTTCTCACGGTATGTGATGGCATCCGTTGATCGAGCTGTGCCTTGGAATTGAAGGAACGACCGCGCTCATCTTACACGTCGACCCACTCATCCTCCTCGCTGGCAACGAGCTTGCCTGCCTCTATTTTTCTAGCTTTTTCGTTCTTTAATTTTCCGTGAAATTGCCGGTCTTTCATCCTAATCTCCCCTGGTCATGTCGGCCAGCGTTCGCGTGCGAAGAACGGCATCTCCCCCACCGGGCCTAACCCAGCCAATTCACTCCCAGCGATTCCCCAAGGACCCCCGCCATGACCATCTAGACGCAGATGAACGAAGAGCAGCAGCTTCGAGAGGTTACGGTCCTGGACGTAAAAGCCATTCCGTTGGAGGCCTAAACTTAGCGTCAGCAGAATGGAAGTTATTGATTGTGATTATGGTCATTGCATTCGGTGTACGACTATTCCGTCTTTCCAAGCCAAACAGTGTTGTGTACGTCCATCCTTTTTGTTCTATCGGCTATGATTCTTTCTATTTGTGTTGGGGTTTTTCTTTTCGCCTTCCATAATGTATTACTGCGCTTTTCTGACTTCATCACATAGATTTGACGAAGTGCATTTCGGCAAGTTTGCATCCAAGTACATCAAATCACAGTACTTCGTGGATGTTCACCCACCTCTTGCCAAGTTGTTGATCACGCTTGCTGGGTTTGTCTCTGGGTATGATGGAGAATTCGACTTCAAGGATATTGCCAAGTGAGTTCATTGAAGCATATCGCATGCAAAGTTTCTACTCATGTCCACTGTTGATTTTTCTTCTCAAGAATATACGAAAATGTTCCATACGTGGCTATGCGAATGGTCCCTGCTATGCTGGGCGTATTCACGGTCCCAATCGCGTATCTTACCCTTCGTGCGCTCGATTGCCGTGCAACCACCGCTCTCCTAGCATCCCTATTTATCACTTTTGAAAACGGCATGATCACTCAATCACGTCATATCCTACTCGACTCGCCCCTGATATTCTTCACCGCCCTTACTGTCTTTATGTGGACCTGCTTCTGCAACGAGGACAAACACGAGCCATTCACGGAAAGCTGGTGGGCATGGCTTACTTTAACTGGGCTCTCACTCGGTGCTGTGGTCAGCTGCAAATGGGTTGGTCTATTCACGATTGCCACTGTCGGTCTTGGAACCATCAAACAACTCTGGACGCTTCTTGGTGACCTCCGAGTCTCTCCAAGGCTGTGGATCAGACACTTCGTTGCGAGGGCGATATGTCTCATCGCGATACCTATCCTCTTCTACATGTTCATGTTCTGGATTCACTTCGCCATCTTATCGAATTCCGGTGATGGCGATGGGTTCATGAGCTCCGAGTTCCAGGCCACGTTGCGCGGCCGACGGATGTCTGACACACTGGCCGGTGTGTATCGTATTATGTTTCTCGATCATTGCCTTCTAACATCTTTTTCAGATGTTGCTATTGGCTCACAAGTATCCATTCGCCATGTGAATACTCAGGGCGGATATCTTCATTCTCATGCGCACAACTATCCTGGTGGAAGCCAACGTGCGTGTTTGTCATTATATGTCCTGACTGTCAGCTCAAATGTTCTGTCTTAGAGCAACAAATTACCCTCTATCCACACAAGGACTCTAACAACGATTGGCGTATTGTTAATGCTACCGACCTGGGCAATCCATACACAGACTGGATTGACGCACCTATCACCTACGTTACATCGGGGATGCGGGTCAAACTCAGGCATCTCACCACAGACAAGTCCCTCCACTCACACGACTACCGCCCGCCCGTCTCTGATGTTGACTTCCAAAATGAAGTGTCCGGGTACGGCATGGCTGGATTCGTGGGCGATGCGAATGACGACTGGATTGTCGAGATCCACAAGGGTGATAACAAGGATCGCGAGTCCGGGAGGAGGCTCCGCACTCTGAGGACTCAGTTTAGGCTCAGACATGCCCTTACCGGGTGCTACCTGTTTTCACACAAAGTCAAACTTCCTGACTGGGCGTTTGAGCAGCAAGAGGTGACATGTAACAAGCAAGCGGTTATGGACAACTCCTTGTGGTATGTTGAGACCGCCATTCACCCGAACTGTACGTCTATCATCTCTTCGTCACATAGAATCCTGAACCTTGACTAACAGGATTATCTAGTCCCTGAGGATGCGCCGAAGGTCAACTACCGCAGGCCAGGTTTCCTTGGCAAATTCTTGGAACTGCAGCAAGTCATGTGGACAACGAATGCTGGGTTAACGGATCGTCACACTTACGACTCTCGCCCGGATTCATGGCCTCGTCTTCGACGTGGGATCGTAAGTCGAATCGCGCATCATATCTATTCCGCGCTCATCATCTGTATAGAACTTCTGGGTCAAGGACCACCGTCAAATCTACCTAATCGGCAACCCTATGGTCTGGTGGCTGAGTACCGCTGCTGTAGGATTCTATCTCGCAGTCCGCGGTTTCCTTGTCCTCCGTGCCAAACGTGGTTACAGAGACTTCGAAAACAGTACGTTCATCAACGCGACTTTTTAACAAGATTTTCATCTGTTCTCTACAGCTAAGGTTGTCAAATACGACATGCTCTGTGGTTTCCTTTTCATAGGCTGGGCTCTCCACTATATGCCCTTCTACTTGATGAGCCGTCAGCTGTTTCTGCACCACTACTTCCCAGCCTTATACTTCGCCATCCTACTGACATGTGGTGTATTTGACCTGGTGACGTCAGCATTACGACCCCGCATTCGCCTTCAAATTGCAGCTGTCCTCGTCATCATTGCGATCTGGAATTATGCCTACTTCAGTCCGCTTACGTACGGAAATTCATGGACTAAGGCAAAATGCAGGAACGCGAAATGGTTGAAGACATGGGACTTTTCCTGGTAGGTGATGCTCTAACCCTACTGTGAAGTCATTCTGATTAGGTTACACACGCAGCAACGATTTCTTGGATTCAGTAAGTCATCTACGCGCGTTCAGCAGATCCATGCTTACGTTCCTCCTGCTAGTACTCTGAATACGACACTGCTGGTTTACCCGCCACGCCGCAGAAATCTCCTGTTGTGGCGACAATAGGTGGAGAGCGAGGTGGTCGGGGACCTGTCGTTGTAGAGGACAAACTTGGGGAGGCCGCAAATCTACCACCTGTGGACTCCGTGGACACTACCACCCTCGCTTTTGGCCAAGCGGAGCCTGGACATGACGTTTTCGGTGGAAATGTCGTTGAACAAGTGAGCAGTCAAGTGAACGACGCGGTCGCTCAGCCTGAGGCGCAGGATCTGGAATCGAAGGAAGTTAGCGTGGTTCAACCCGCCCAAGAAACGCCGGAGGCCCCGGAAAACTCCGTGCTATCGGATACTGCTTACCATATCGACCAGGCAGAATCGTCATTTGAAGAACCGACTACGGTTGATTCGAAAACAGAGGCTCAGCCGGAGACAGAGACAGAGACAGAGGCAGAAAAAATTCAAGGCCCTCCTGAGGAGGATGAGGCTGAGGCTGATAGGGCAAGGCAGGAGCTTTTCCCCGAAGATCAGTAGAATTTGTGCGCGCTATACATATATGTCTGCTCTACGTATCTTATTATCGGACTCTTGTATATTTCTGCATTAACGTATTCCAAGCGAGATTCCAGCATATCGAGGCGCGATGCTGGGATGAACGGATGATTAAACGTTGATAGCTCTATCTGAGCGCTAGTATGATCCCGCTACTCGTCTGTCTTTCACTAGGGCTGCTCAACTCTCAGGTCGGGTCGGTAGGTCGGGTCGGGTCAGGCTTTCGACTGCCTTTGCTGAGGGTTAAGCGAGGTTAAGCGCACCCCTTTTGGCAAGTTTTGGACGACCCGACCTGACCGACCTGAGAGTTGAGCAGCCCTACTAGGGCTGCTCAATTCTCAGGTCAGGTCGGTCGGGTCGCCCCAGCGCGCGCGTCTAAGGCCGAAAAGGGAAGGTCGCGTGAAAAGCCAGGCAACAAGAGCGCGTATCCAGTATTCCTACGTACAACTAGTCAAACTGTGTATTTCGTCTCAACATTCTGTAAAAGTGCGCAGGAATCTATCTGTGATGTGTAGAAAAGTTTCAGAAAATTCGGTACTCGTAAAAAGGCGTCAAAAATCAAATACGACAATTGCACGTCTCGGGCGTTAATCGTTAGCGCTCGTTATACCGACCCGACCTGGCGACCCGACCTGAGAATTGAGCAGCCCTACTATCATTGTTGAACCTTGCGGCATCGTGTCAAGTCGAGGCCGTATGCCCAGAGACAATCGGTACTCATTGTAACATACGGAAAAGGAAGGCAGGCAGCTTGGGATCATAACAGATGTAAACAAACCTTGCCATGCCCACTGCCTACGCAGCCCTTCTGGCATCTGCAGTAACCAATTCTTGGTCCTCGTCTAATCTGAATCTCATCCAATTCCAGTATCTCTTTCATGACCTCCTTCTATAACATTGCCTGTTCCCTCTGCTGCTTGAGCGAGACAGGAAGTATTCAAGCCAAGCAGCCGATCACATGCATATAGTCTAGTTCAGTATAGATTCGAGAACGATAGATAAAGATAACCACCCGTGGCTCGGCAAAATAACAGTCGGTTTGCGTGAGCTATTTGTTCAATTAAATTGGAGGAACACCCTTCACACGAGTCCCTCTGATATCTGAGCACAGAGCCCTGATCATCGCGCAGAGTTTGGTCTGACAGCATGCGTGAAAGTCGAGACAAAACTGGCTCTGCTTGCGTCGTTGAGGCTCGGCTTAAGTCATGCTGGCTGCGGGCAGCCAGTGGATTGGCATCGGCGTCTTGTGCGGGATATATAAGGGCGTGAGACATCCGTACAAACATCATCATCATAGGTTGCCTACCACTTGTTCTGATGTTGTCTGTGCGACGTTTGCGCGACCCATCTGGTGAGTTTCAACGCGCCTATGCATACCAGTAATCTCATTCAGTACATGCCCAAATAGAAGAAGAGCTGCGCTCATGTGCGAACGTCCTCGACCGCGCTTTCAATCATGGTAATCGTCTGAATATTGTCCATAGAATAATTAGAGTTTAAACGATACTGACAATCCTGCAGAATTCTATCTCAGCGCTTTTGGAGGGGATCGATCTAAGGTCGTTCCTGCGTTACGGGTTTTTGTGGATTCAGGTGTGATGGAAGGGCAGATATGGGTTGTAGATATCGCTGGAGAGGGGATCGTAGGGGTTGCCGTCTGGTATGGTCCTGGAAAGCAATGGTTAGAAACGTGAGTCCTCTCCTTAGTGCATCCGATAGATCTCATTTATTGCCCTTGATCCAATGGATCATCCAACGGGATTCTCAATTTGAAGTCAGCCTGGAAAGGACCTATGGTATCGCTTGATGCAAGATTTACCGCAGGACTCTGTCGCCTGGTGGATCTACGTGCGGCCTTTCATGCCAATCACATAAGTGACCATATACATCTAAATGTCTTTCTTTAGTACACAGATTTATACAACCGTTTTACGGACGACGCTTTCGGACCAGGAGTTAAGCTCGGATCGTATCACCTACAGTTGTTTGGTGTATCTCCTGGACATCACCGGAAGGGAGTTGCAACTGCACTAATCCGTGCGGTGGACCAAATCGTCAGTTTTGTTTGACCCCTTCATTGATTCACAAGCTAATATGAGATATGTATGGCAGGCCCTCAGCACCAATACCGCAATGACCGTCGAAACTTCACATCTGTCGGTGGTAAGTAACGTAGTGACCAGCGAAAACTTGTCGGTGTACTCATTTGCCCATTCTGCAGGTGCCTATTTACGAGAAGTTTGGTTTCACCCTCGTGGGTAGTCAGAGTTATATCCGTGCGGATGGCACAGAGGGGGTAATATCCGCTCTGATCAAGCGATCAAGCACACCATTCGAAATGTAAGAGCCTCTTGTAATTGAGCGGAGCAGGGTGCTGCCTTGAACTGCCGCTCCTGTGTCAACGGCTAAAATTTGCCTCGTGTTTGGTGTGGTCTGTTTCCGTCGGGCCAGACACGAGGCTATCGCTCAACTTCTGCCAGGCGATGCAACGCGCTCTCTACGTGTACCATGCATGGACTGCCCGGTCAGACTGTTAAGATGCTTGACCTGTTAACGGTGCTCACCGAGTCCGTTACTTGATTCTCTATCTGTGGGAGTATTCTACTCACAACGAGCCGCGACAAACATGGGTGTCATCCTCTCCAGTGTCATCGCTAGTTGGCCGTTCGCCATACCAAATATTCTCTTCTTGATCAAACATTACCACCTCGCCGTGTTGACTTGGATACCTGGAAAACATATAAACCTACCCCGCGTTACCTTGCGGCCATTTCTGCATTATGGAAGCTCCGTGGAGGAAGAGCAATATTGGAAGTCTGCTGCACGGTGCAGGAAGATACTAGACCAATCAAACGCACTTCAAATCCCGGATGAAGTACCTATCGTGCGCTACTATGCACCTCGAATGCTACCTACATACCGGACGCATCGGGTATCGAATGAGGCAGAATACCAGCTTCCCGCGAAACTGTACTGCAAATGGCATCGAATGATATTTCCAGGACCGGTCAGTCAAGTTAGACGTTCTAGAGACAGAACGCTGAGCGCTGACTTCTCGTAGAGACACCCGACCCTCAGTGAGGCCAAAGAACGTATCAGATACTTCAGTAACCGCGATCGACGGGAGATGCGGCATATCACACGCCTCCTCAGCGACAAGATCGTCTTCGAGGGCAACATGCAGTGGACGCCCTACTATCGAGATATATGGAGGGAATGGTTGAGAAGTAAAGGGCCTGATCCAGTCGTTATTTTCGCATAGTATGCACATGCTTCATCATACTCCGATGCTTCCGAGAGGATTGCCATATCACATCTGGCCTCTCCTCATAAGGTTTCTCCTGATCCTTCTTCGTTCGCTACCAATCCCCTCTCCCTTGCCCCATTTCAGATACGGAACTTTGTTTCTTTCAACGCCCGCCACACTGTCTTCACTCCGGAAGTCAAGCATGCCCCACACCGGTAGCTCCATCTCCCCCTTGACTAGAACCCGTGGCTTAAGTTCCGAAAGTACCGACGCGGAGAGAGGCGTGAGAATATGGAGGTGGGTAGACGATGATGAAGCACCATCTGAGATCAAGGAGCGTACGAGAGCGAGGCCGTGACAGACTGACATAGAAGGCGATGGGGGAGGCGTTCCTTGCATGTACGGGATACTTGATGTCCTTCTGGCTATATATGTATCGTCTGCTAAGCGGTCTGTTGCCCCTGGATCACAGCTTATGAGAGCAACGACAGCGCCGTTGAGAACACGGTCAACCTCAGATGGAACGACATCTTCGCTTCCTGGCCCAAGCAGGACGACATCGTCGAGGGCATCGAGGGCTGTTATTTCGAGAGGCAATTGCATACACAACGGAATAGCTGTGTTCCAGGACATAGCATAGTGACTGTGCAGACCAGATGTAGATTGTGTCAAAGGAGGCGATAAATCCGCATGGAAGTAGGAAAGGATGGCCAAAGTACGGTGGTCTGAAGGAGAAAACCTTGTAGATATGATCTCAGGGGATATGGGCTCGAGACTGTATGTCTTCGGACCCCCGTCGTTCGCTGACGCGCCGATGTTCGAATCTTCTATATCGTTGATTCGGTATGGGAGCCAAGCGTCCTCAAGGATAGGCGTCTCAAATTCGAAGAGAGCAGACGGGTCTACCATCTCTTCGATTTTCCTGGACAGGCTTGCACCGAGGCCTTTGGTCCACCCCATCGTGTTCACGACAAGAGGTATAACATCGGAGATGCGGGGATCTGACGTGTTCGCTTCTTCTAAGGCCGCATGTTGAATATCTAGGTTGTATGTCTGCACAAGCGCATTGATGGCTTCCAGATAGAAGGTAGGACAATTACGGGGTGAGGTAGACCCAATGTAGTGGCTTTGATATGGAATGCTCGGATGCGTGAATGGTGGACCTAATATCCTCTGAGTCTACAGCTTCAACGACATCGTAGATGGTGCTCACCGAACATGGGCGTAGAGACAAGGTTAAGTGCAACCATTCCTGCGGGAGTAAATTCGGATTGGCCAAGGTCACACTCTAGATAAGCGACCTTGCAATATCTGCGAAATAATGTCGGTGGCATATTCAGGACCTATTCACGGACTGTGACGTACCGGCTAGTGAGCTTGTTGAGCAGTGTCCTCGCAAACGTACTCTTTCCAGTCTTCTTTGCACCTTTAACAAGATAAACTCGTCGTGAAAAGTCAATTTCTTCGACATTGACAGATGGTGTGACATAAGACATGGCAGAATTCCACGACGGAGGTAAGACACATGGTTGACAGTCTTGTGATTCGTAAGACACCTGATAATTCACTACCAATGAGTAAAAAGATGTCGGAGTACTGAGCGACGCACATAATAAACGGATGAGAGGCCGATATCGACGTCAATCTGATTTCTCTGCCACCTGGACGGTTCAAAAACACTATCAAACGTCCGGCATACACGTCCGAGACCTTCTACACCTGTCTTGAGCTCTTGTATGAGAACGATTGCACCAGCACTTCTCGCAAGCTCTTGGAATCGCGGAGGTAAATCCAGAGACTGGCTGGGGAGATGCGTAGCAAGCGACGAGCATTCAATGACAGGAATAGGTGACGAGCGGGGTGCAAATATGCGGTGTGCACGAGTCGATGGTGTCAGAGCCACACCAGACAGAGTTACAGAGCCGTGAAGGACGACCAGTGAATATGTGCCAATGAGCGCAAGCCTGTCACTCGCAGCGAATGAGAGCAACTTTCCAGGACTTGTGGAGGATAAGTCCAAAGTTTTTAGTTCTTCCTCGGTGACTGAAAAGAGATTTTGGTCGGGTATGGGATGATATGTAGACAGCACAGCCGACTGTCTCGCAGGTCTTGTCGGCTGGACAAAGCCCGGGTCGTCCGGGCCAAGATCTACCTCCGCGTTTAATTCTGCATCCTCGTCTTCTGAAGAGTCTTGCAAAGGGTCACTCGGCAACCATGCACCTTTCATCTTCCCTCGGTTTCTTGACCCCTCTGCCTCAGATTGACTAGACTCCAGCTCGTCTTCTTCATCGTCCTCGACTACAATGACATCCTCTTGATTTTTGAATGCATCCAGGTTGTCAAAATACCGCCCTTGCTTCTCCCGAGGTCGGTTCACCTTCCGTTTCTTGCTGCTTGACGATTTTGTTGCTTGTGAAAACGGTTTTCGCTTTGACGGCGGTTTTGCATCGTGTAAGGTCTTGGCGGGGGGCGGTGATGGTTGTGAGAGACGAGGAGTGGGCGTCGAAGGTGTCGAAGACTGTTTTTTACTTTGCAGACGCGCTTTCCGTGCGGCCACCGCGCTCAACATTGACAAGGACGAAAGCAGGAGGCTAGAAATATATACCGGCGCTTCCTCAGCTTTCGCCTCTTCGACGGCGTACTCCGTCTTTGACCTCGACGACCCCTTCGGCCAGAAAAATTAAAGAGGCAGCATGTCGACGTCCACATCGTTGCAACCTGTGCCTGCCGCAGCTCCTTCACCGACCTCAATACTCTTCGCTCGCGGTGTCATTGCTCGTTTGGAAATTTGGCCTGCACTTCGTCTTGCTGTAGATGAAGGCTGGGGAGGTCCCGAGTCTGCTGAAAAGCGTACATGGATTGCATCTGTCGTCGTTGACGCCTTCGAGCAAGAAGATCCCATCCCTGATGCGACCTATGTCGAACTGCAACTGCTGCAGGTCCTCGAGGACGAATTCGATATGAACCTAGAGGACGGAAGCGCAGAACCTGTTGCCAGAGATGTGGTAAAACTCTGGGAAGAGACACAAAGGGGCATTCAGGATTCTTTGAAGAAGTTTGAGGAGCAGGCAGAGAAGCTCAAGGGCAAGAGGGTACAGGTAGAGGAGGCGGCTGCAGACAATAGCGACTGGGAAGATGAGAGTGACGACGAGAGCGGAGATGAGGACGAAGTTCCCACATTGTTGGACTCTATAGGTGCCCCACCGCCAAAACCTGAGCCAGAAGTTGACGAGGACGGGTTCACTACTGTCAAGGGAAAGGGGAGGAACCATCGGTAGGAGCAGGACCTCAAAAGGTAAGTCACCACGTCGTACACTGTCATTCGCGTACTGAATGTTGTCTGTAGTATTGTGTCTGTAGTATACCCAGCCTAGTCTAATCCTACAATTTGTGCTCGCTTCGGGGTCATATATACCTTCGTCTCATCCTGCAGCCTGCGCTCGCTCTAACCTCTTATCATACACTGCCGGTCGTCCATTCGGCGGGTGTGCCATATCTCCCATCCTGGTCTCCCGCATTTTGAGCAGCAATTGTGTCAGAAACACGGGGGTGACAATCGCAGGTCGTTCATGCGGCGATCGCTCGGTATATCGACGAGCTCCGACGTCCTCTCCTGGAGTACCTGCCCGACTCGACGATGTTCCACCGCTCAGCACACTATTAGCGCGCAAGACATTGCTAGCAGTCCGTTTGAGGCCCGCATATGAGGTGGTCTGGTCGCCTGTGAAAGATCCACGGGCGGTGGTATCGGATCCATCCTCTTTGTATCGTTCCCAAAGGGTGTATAAAGAGATGATTTCCTGTGCTATGCTCGCTATGACCTCCATGTTGACGTTAAGACCCGCCATAAACCCGATGGTGTCTTGAGCTGGCTTTTTGTGGTGGATAGATGTTGTCGGGCGGGATGATCGACGTGGATTACTCTGTGAAGGCGAGCTATCCTGCAGATGTAAGGAGTCTCGAGTGCCCGTATGAAAAATGAGTGTAAGGTAGATCGCAGCGATGGCAATGAGATGTGGTGGATGTATTAAACATAAGCCGGATCGATACGTGTCGTTGATAATAAACCTAAGTACTCGGCAGTCAGCATAAGCAGAATCTCGAAGGAAGCTGCAAAACACACCATGCCATCTGTAACGCTGGCTCTTGCAATTCTAATTTCCCTTCTCCAGTTCCCCAATATCTCGAGCCGTCTTGTACGCCCACGCCAACTTCACCTGCCTCTGCATCAGCAGACAATAAGCTGCCTTCTTTGCCACAGAGTGTCATCAGTGTGCGATAAGGATGGAAAATGATCAAGTCGCATTCCAAGTCGTCCACTAGATAGAACTCCATTTCTGCCAGCTTCGAGTTGTCGGAGGGGAAGGACTTGATACCGTATTCTTCACCTTGAGACAGAAAAACTACCTTGAGATTGAAGACGAGCACATACAATGTTAACTCACTTCCAAAAAGTAGACGAGCCTCAGTAACCACGTTCTTGATATGAACGGGGGACTCCTCCGCCTTGGCAGCGACATAACAGCACGCCGCAATAACAATAAACGGATCTGTTTCGCAGTACGAGTTCTTCAGGTAGAACCGTCGGAAGAAGACCGTGGCGGTCGCGATAACTCGTTGTCTGAGCTGGAGTTTCTTGCCTAGCTTGGAGATTACTAGAAGGGGCGTTGTAAGAGACTAAAATGCAATTCAATAGACCGAGGACTCACAATTAGCAAAGAATATGTCCAGGAAATCAATGTATTCTGGGTCTTCAGCATAGTATAGATCCAGAGCACGCGCTTTCTTCAGGGTGGCTCTATCTACAATCCATCTCTTGCTGCAGCACCCGCACTTCAGTACAAGATTAGGCTAGAATGAACTGCCCGACTTACTGTTGAGAACTCGCCCAAAAGTCTGTAGCCATTGGAGGTTGAGATCAAGCCTGACTCGGAAGAAAGGCTAAGACTGAATTGAGCTGGTCATCGCGAGGGCAGGTCAGACGAGAGATAAGATGCAAAGATTGAGTGGAGATTGAAGAGAACCTGAACGGCGTGTGCCCGTCGGCCGTCAAGCTTAATTCTAAGTATGTCCGCTGTCGTCACTGATCTCGTGGTGGTTGTGTCCGACGACGAGTAGGAGGCCGGTGTTATGCGGCTCAGAGTCCGTGGGGGGTCCGAGCTGCTCCGATCGTATAAAGACGTTACAGTCTCACGCGTCTGAACCGATCCGCTCCTCCCCCTCCCTTCCTCTCACCGTCTCTCCTCATCGTTCACGACGACGACGATCATGTTTGCCCGCTCTGCTACCCGCGCTCTCACTTCGCAGTCTCGCCAGTTCTCCTCGTCAGCAGCGCGTTTGACGAAGGTCGCCGTCCTCGGTGCCGGAGGAGGAATCGGACAGCCCCTCTCTCTTCTCCTCAAGTCGAACCCTCTTGTCACTGAGCTCAGCCTTTACGACATCCGTGGCGCACCTGGTGTCGCTGCCGATGTCAGCCATATCGACACTCCCAGCGAGGTACGCGCGTGCGCTTGCGGAATGCGGGGTAAATGTCATTGACGCGTCTCACTTCGGTCGTAGGTTACTGGGTACCCCGCAGACAAGCTCGATGAGGCACTTGACGGCGTAAAGGTCGTTGTCATTCCCGCTGGTGTTCCCCGCAAGGTATGTTACTCTCCCTCTGATTCGAAGCCATTCACTCAAGTTATCCTATCCTGCAGCCCGGAGTGAGTAACTGCATGATCATCACTCACTAATGCCGCACTAACTTCATATCCAGATGACCCGTGATGACCTCTTTAACGTGAGCACATGGTATCGCAGTCTCTAATTCGACTCCTTATGGAATCTCCACCAGACAAACGCGTCCATTGTCCGCGACCTCGCCGCTGCGGTAGCCCGTGTCGCGCCTGAGGCACACCTACTCATCATCTCCAACCCCGTCAACTCCACTGTCCCTATCGTCTCCGAGGTTCTCAAGAAGGCCGGTGTATATGACCCGCGCCGGGTTTTCGGTATCACCTCCCTCGACGTTGTCCGTTCGGCTCGCTTCCTCTCGCAGGTCACTGGCGCGCACCCCGACGAGTGCAGGGTGACGGTCGTCGGTGGTCACTCCGGCGCGACGATTGTCCCTCTTCTCTCCCAGACCGCGCACGGCAAGGGCGTCAAGGGCGAGGCGTACGAGAAGCTCGTTCACCGTATCCAGTTCGGTGGTGACGAGGTTGTGAAGGCTAAAGACGGTGCTGGAAGTGCTACCCTATCTATGGCGTACGCCGGCGCCAAGTTCACTGGCTTGCTACTCCGTGGTCTGAAGGGTGAGAAGGGCGTTGTCACACCCACTTTCGTCAAGAGTCCGCTGTTCGAGGCGCAGGGCGTTGAGTACTTCTCGTCCAACGTCGAGCTTGGCGTAAGTGCTTTTGTTCACATATGGCTTCTTGCTGCAGAACTGATTTCACTGGTTCATAGCCCAACGGTGTTGAGAAGATCCACCCTATCGGCCCTCTGTCCGCTGAGGAGGAGAAGCTTCTCGAGGCGTGCTTGCCTGACTTGAAGAAGAACATTGAGAAGGGCAAGGCATTCGTTTCGCAGTCGTAAAAGGCTACACTCACGCCCACCACACGTCGTCTCAAAGCATTTATAGATGTGTAATAGCTTGAATATGGACTTTACACAGGTGTATTTGGAATATAAACCATGCGATCGTCAAATCAGACTGAGAAAAGACTCCTCCGAGGTGTTACCGCGTCAAGGTTTCAGCTTGGCGGTGAGGCGGTCCGAAGCATTATGTCAGTTTGCACAAATTTTGTAAAAGTCCACTGTGTGCGACGACGAGCGTATAGAACCTCTCTTGACTGTCAACGACCGCTAGACTTGTGTCCTCGTTGCTGTAGGTAGAGAACTCCGATTTCAACGATGCCGACGAAAGCAACAGAAAAGCGGATCTACTTTACCCGCCACTCTCAAGCTGAGCACAAGTAAGCCCGTCCCCGTTAACGCGCCATGCGAGCCCCATTGGAGCCCCATTGCTGACCACTGGTACAGCGTTGCAGAAGACTACAGCAGTGAGTAGCTTATTTTCCAGGTTTCTGATCGTAACTTATTGTAAATGAAACAGTCCCTGATGCACCCCTCACCGCTCTTGGTCGTCAACAATCTGAAGAGCTGTATGAAGCCACGAAGAACACTATCCAGAAGACGGCTGAGCTATTGGTGTCGAGCGCACTGCGCCGTCCACTGTCCACGATGGTGATTGGATACAGAGATCTGAGGGCGAGACTAGAGAAAGAGGGAAAGAAAGTCATCATCCTACCCCAGCTCCAAGAGGTGAGTCGCAATCGAGCATATTGATTCTGGAAATGTTCTCAGGCTCGATGTTTTATAGGCCAACAACCACCCATGCGATGTTGGATCGGTACGTCTTCAATACGGCCTTGTCTAGTTCTCCCTGTGCTCACCAGCCTTTGCATAGCCTCGAACCGTCTTAGAGAGCAATCCCGAATACGCTGGACTGGACTTCAGCGAGCTGACACCTGATTGGACATCGAAACAAGGCTTCTATGTCCCCACTGTCCCCGGCCTCCAGCAACGCGCCCGCTGGGTCCGTCGCTGGCTGCGTTCGCGGCCCGAGCGCGAAATTGTGGTCGTTGCGCACGCCGATATCCTTCGCTTCATCACAGAGGGATACAATTCAGGCACGTTTTGGGCGAACGCTGAGGTGAGGGAGTATACCTTTGAGGTGGACGAGGAGCACGATGAGCGTGGGGAGGCGTGGGTGGTGTTGACGAAGAATGTGACGAAGAAAGGTGAAAACGAGCCTTCGTCGTCAGAAATCGCTCAGGATCAGCCCATCGAAGTCGGCGACATCGACAAGCACCGGCCTCTATACAATTGAGATGCGACGCACGCCGCGAGATACTGATTTTATAATACCTTTACATGTTTCCGCTTGGACCTTTTTCACCTTAGACATGTACATGTGCCTCTAGACATCCTGATAATCTAATACATATATGACTCTCATTCATCGCGGCATATCGTAATCATGGCAGATTCCTTCACGACGTCTACTTGCGAGTATGGTTATCAGCCAGCCCATCGTTCCGAGCCCTCATCATAGCTTGTGTCAGAGTGAATTACATCCGCAAAGTGGGAACCCGCACAGCCGACGAGTCAGCCTGGTCCCGATCATCGCTCGGCAGTTCGGGGTGCAACCTCGCCACATATTAACTCAAAGACGGCAGAGGCGGACTGAAAGCAAATCCGAACAACGTCCTTCACCATGTCTCATAGACCGGGAACACACGCCGCGTACTCCGCTGGTCACGACCCCGCCGTCTTACGCACTCACTCCTGGCGCACGGTCGAGAATTCGGCACCGTACCTCAAGAGTTCGCTTGAGCCGCACATGAAGATCCTCGATGTTGGTTGCGGGCCCGGCAGTATCACCGTCGACCTTGCCACGTACGTCCCCCAAGGCCACGTCACGGGCATCGAGAACGTCGAGGGCCCCCTAGAGGCAGCCCGCGCGCACGCCGCCGCACGCGGCGTCACGAACGTCGAATTCGCACTCGGCGACGCCCTCGCGCTGCCCTTTCCCGACAACACCTTCGATCTCACACATGCGCACCAGGTCCTGCAGCACACGGGCGACCCCGTGCAGATGCTCCGCGAGATGCGCCGTGTGACGAAGCCAGGCGGGCTCGTCGCGTGTCGCGAGAGCGATCACGGCTCGTTCGTATGGTATCCCCAGAACAAGGCCCTGTCCGACTGGAGCGACATTTGGGTACGTGTCGCGCGCGCAGACGGCCGCGAACCGAATGCAGGGCGGCAGTTGCATGCGTGGGCTCGCCAGGCAGGTTTTGACCCCGCGCAGATCACCACGTCTGCAGGAACATGGTGCTTCCACAAGCGGGAGGAGCGCGAGTACTGGGGCGGCGCAATGGGGAAGCGGGCTTTGGAGGATAGCTTTGCATCGTCTGTCATAGCCAAAGGATTCGCCACGAAAGACGATCTTGAACGCATTTCGCAAGGTTGGGCGGATTGGGTTGCAGACGACGATGGGTGGTTCGCAATTCTTCACGGGCAGATGGTCGGCCGGGTTTGAGGAACTTGAGAAGTCGTTTCGTATGATTACCACTGTATCAGTTCTTGGATGTGTATGTTCCGAAAGGTTATCGCCATCAGAGGAGCTGACATATCTGCTTTCGTAGTCAAGATATCGCTACAAAGACCGAGGTAGTCCGTGTATGCCTATTTTCACACAAGCACGCGTATGGACGTACAGATTCTGATTTTTTAACCATTTGCTTCGTTATGCATTACAAGACTTGCTATAGCCCTGACTTGTGAGGGATGAGGCATCCATGGTTTGCTTGATCGTGATTTTTCGTAATTTCTCAAACTTTCTTCCCAACACCTTCAGCATTCGACCGGAGCTCTGTGAGTAAGTCCTTGATACGCTGGCGCATCTTAGTTGCCATGGGATCCTCGTCTGCAGACGGGGGAGGCTACACGGGCATCAGTATCGATATGTCTGAGACTGTGTATTAGTGTAAAGTTACCAGCTGATCTAACAGGTACTGTGAAGCATATATCAGGACTACAGTAGCTGGGATTTCGGGGTCATGAGAACTCACCTCTGCCTCGTCAATGGTCTATTGTGGCAGATTCAAATAGTCAACTTGAGCTCAATGTTGAGAGATGTATCGTACTGCGACGCACCAAGACAATTGGTCCTCTGCCGTTTTACCAACAACTTTTAGAATCGTGAAAAGTCAATATTTTCAATTGCATACCTGTTCATTTCAAACGTATTTAGAAACAAGAGCTTCAGCAAGCTGACGGTTATGCGCGAAGTGAAATTGACACAGGCGCTTACATGTCCGATTTCCGAGATATCCACCTCCCTATTCTGTAGAGCAAATATGGCGAGAGACCAAGTAATAAATTGAATACAGGAAGTTACAGATAAATATACAGCACACATGAACCGCTGTACAATAAGCTCATGGTAACAATACCCGCCTGAGCTAATCCAGACCGCTCAATCGCTGTCACTGCTGCTGTCGTCGTCGCTTTTCTCATCATCATCTGTCGAGCTCTCGTCGTCGCTCTCTCCTTCCAAGCGTTTCTTAACTTTTCCGCCGCGCATCATCGCCATCTGGCCAGCAAGGGAGTCTTCTTCAGGGTCAGATATCTCATCCTCTTCGACCGCCTCTTGTTCAGGCGCACTGATCGTCAGCTGTTGGAAGGAGTCAGCTAGAACCGAGCGACCTAGCATATGGAACAAACCGTCATATCTTTCGAGACTTCCTCGCCAACGAATGTGTCGCTGATGAGGTACAGCTTCCACGTCAAAGACAGCGGTGTCTGCTGTACCGGCGGCGCTTGGAACTGGAGCTTGTACGAGCGATAGTCGTGTGCGCTACCATCAGCAATCGGTACGTCGGTGATCTTCATAGGTGGTACAATCACACGTCCGATCTTAGGATCTGCCAAGATCAACCACCATCCAGGCTTGCGGTTCTGGTAGAAATATTTGGTAAGTCGAGTCAAAGAGTCACTGTGCAGATTATCTCTACGTACCGCCGGCCAGTGTGGTGCGTGAGCCCAACCACCATTGTGAGCTCCGTTCGGCATATCCTCTGACTCCTTTCGACCAAGCAGGAATTGCTCGTCCGTGTTGTCTTTCTTGGATTTTTCTTTTTCTTCTTTGACAAGTGGCTTGGCAGTTGGAGGCAAGATACGCAATTTCACCACAAGGAAAACAAAGGACATCGGTGTGATGATGCGTTCGCCGATCACTGATGTGAGGGTGAGTTACGTTAATGATATAACTGTGACGAAAGCAAACCTTTGAACGACGCATCCACTAGATCCAAGCTTCCCCAGTGCGATACCGCTTTCTTGACCTCAGCAGCTCGCTCATCTTTCTTCTCTTCTAGCGTGTCCACAAGCTCTTCGAGCGCATTCGCTTCTTTCAAAAGTTCTTTGGCTTCCACAGGTTCAATGCCAGGCAGTTGTGCATATTTCAACGAAGCATCTCCAGGAACAAGTGCTTGTACCAGGTAGGCGTGCAGTCGCATAACAGCAAGTGTAGGGAAGAGCCAGTTTCGAGATATACTGATATTGAGCAGGGAATTGAGTAACGCTGGGGTCTGCAGGAGTAAATTGGACTGCTCTGTACAACAATGAGGTCAAGACTGTGTCACAAAGATGAAAGACGAACCCGATTTGAGAGCACTGTTAGTGACGGGCAGTCGAAGTAGGTGTGCGTAAAGTAGAATAAACGACCGACGCCGCGCTTCATGCTGTTCTGGTACAACTTCGGCTAGCTTCTTCAGGCTATCCCACTTCGTACCCAACCTCGCCTTGATTGACTTTTCCAACTCGTCCAACTCAGCCGTCCGCGTCTTCTGGGGCCGTTCCCACTCAAAACTCTTACCCAAACTCCCAACAACCTCGTCCATGCCAGAATCCTCGCTCAGGCTCTTGAAGAATGCCGAGGCAGAGCGAGCGTTGACACCGTCCTTTGTCTTCTCGCGGTTACCGAACCACCAGCGACCAACAAGAGCGGGGAGGAGGCCGCCGAATATGATACCATAGCCGGCTAGGACGAACATCCGGTTGGGACCCTCTACAATCCACTTCGGTAGCGCAATACCCATGGACACTTCCTGGCGGCCATCCGGGTGTCCATACCGTTCCCAATTTTGCCGAATGGTCTCGTCCGTGAGTCTAGAGAACATGACTATTGGCACTCTATGTAACAGGACAGAAACTTACGATTTGTATGCTTTTGTGATCTCGACGAAATAAGCTTCCACAGATTCCATTGTTTGATTGACAGACAGCTTGACTTTATCTGGGTGGCTAACAGAAGACATGAATGTTGATGAAAGAAGCGTAGAACGCTGACATACAATTTCCGAGACAGTTTCTTGTAATGAGACTTAATCTCTTTGACTGGGGTGCCCTGCGACGCGAATTCTTAAGTATTATGAGAGTGAGACTCTGAACGGGTGACATACACTGCTGATACCCAATATCTCGAACGGGTTGTAAACCTTGTTCTCGACTTTCGCCGACGCAACTTTGTACGTAAGAAGACCACAGGCGGTCCATCCGACCAACAGGAATATCGTCCTAGACATCAGCAGGTGAGCTGTGAAGTGAACCTAACAAGTCGAGTCACAGACCTTCTCCGCACTTTGGGATTGAAGAAGCCCTGCCTCAAATTCGCTCGGTGCTTGACACATTCTTGACACGAACAACCTTCCTTATTTTGTTTCTGTCCTAAAGAGAGGGGCAGAGTAAGCATAAGCAATTTAATCGTGAGCGTGCAGGAGACGTACTGTAAACTGAAGGTGACGATAATGTCAATGGAATGAGGATAACGAGGAGAAAGGTGATGAGAAAGTAAGCGGCCATGTTGCCGGACTCGTCATAGTGATAATCGGCCATTCTGGCCTATGACGAAGGCAGACCAAGCGATAGAGAGTGAGATCCAGTCGCACAAAGAGTGAACGCGACGACCGTCGAAAGAAAGAGTCGACGAGAGAGGGTGGTTGAAAACCCTGCGCTGGCAACTGACGAGACTGTGAGGGAATAACTTTCGACGTGGATGACCTGGCACGTCGCGTTTAACCCCCGTGGGAAAATCATATCCCAATCCGGCACCGTCCCATCACTGGCGCCTCATCTCCCCTTCACCTCTTACCGTCGTCCACTACATCCTCGTTATGCGGGTTAAAATCGAGTGTGGTCCGCCACTACCATCGTTAAAAGCCTGGTTGATTGTTCCTCCAGTATCTACTATTGCTGATCTAAAACAAACATTCTGCACCGACCTCCCAACCTTGCGGCATCAGCACGTTGACTTCAGCGACATCACATTATTCTTGGATGGTTTCGAGCTGCTAGACATATCTCCAATAGACGTGGTCAGAGACGGTGACCTGATAACGTGAGTTTATTTCAGTTATACTCACGGCTCGACTTCGACGAAGACTCTCACAGACGTCTCATACGCACAGAATAAAGACATCTTCCACTTCGAATGGGAAGCGAAAGACAATCGATGAAGGCAAGCCACTAATTAGAGACTATCCGTCTAGCCTGCTGAAATTTATTTGATGAAGAGCGTGTTCCATCACGCAAACGTCCTAGACACGACGCCGTGGTGCCATCCTCACTGAACACTGCCAGGACTGTGCTTGCTCAGAAACGACATAGTCAGGCGTCCACTCTCCATGACTCTTGCGTTCGGCTAGAGTCAAGCTCAGAGTCAAGTTTAGAGGCCTCCTCTGAACCAGACACCGATTCGGACACCCACTCATCAAGCTCAGATACGGACCCGGACTCAGATAGCTCTTCAAGCTCGTCCTCTGGATCCACCTCTTCTACTCCGTCTGTGCGACCTTCTACAGCGGTATCGTTAAGCACCTTCCCATCCAGACAAGGACAAAAGGAAATGCCTGCTGTAGCCGATGCAATGGCATCAAGTTCGAAGCCGTATGTGTTTCCGCGTTGAACCAAGATATAGCTTTACTGACTCTTACCTGCTCGTCCAGTGCTAGTTGTTTCGTACCTCCAGGACATGGGAAAGCTGTAACTCATAGTCGTAACGTTCGTCGACGACGGAAGAAACAGTATGAGCGTATGGCTGGCCAGACAGAACCCACAAATCCCAACGACGTACCCCTTGGCCAGAAATCTACAGAGGCGAGGAGGCCTGACGCAACCGCCACGCTCACAACAAAACCAGCCGCTCCGGCATTCATGATGGCAAGTCTATCGAACAAGAATAAGCGTCGAGGGTTCAAGCAAGCTATGACTTCCGCACTACCCAAAAAGATTATATTTTCTGCTGAAGAGGATGAGACATCTACACACGACGCGGATGTAGAGGAATTTGAGGAGCCTAGCCTGCCTTTTTCCTCGGCGCCTGCTGTTGACATACGGACGGCTGCACCGAACCTGTTCCCCCGCCTTATACCTCCCTCAGAGCTGCAAGAGCAGGGCAAGCTCCCGCCGAATATGTTCGTGACCAGCATAGATGTAGAGGAGGGGATGTATCCCTCCAGGGAGAAAACGAACAAGAAAAAACATAAACACGACGACAACGATGCCTATCTTGATGAGGTGCAGGAGATGGAGCAAGTTGAGCTTGATTATGGAGCCGAGGATACTATAACAACTCAGCGAGACGTGGAGTCCGCTATATCGAAAATAGCGAACAACACTGCTCGTGACGTTTCTGAACAGGACTGGTCCGCTGTAGAGGCCAAATGGGACTCGCTGCCCAAAGTAACGAATGAATCGCAAGTGCAGCGTGGCTCTCTTGTTGGCTGGAAGGTCTGTCACACTTCATCTTTATATTTCACAAACTGATCTTGTACCACATGGATTGTAGGCACTCGCCATCAATCCAGCTACTTTCACGCCCGAATTACTTCTAAACATCGGGCGGGTTATGAGCTGCGAGGGAAAGCTCGTCATTCAGCCTTTGTACCGTCCCGGTGCTATAGAAGTGTCATTTGGTGGCTATATTGACGAAGACGAGACATACAATTGCCCGACTCTCGACGAGGAGATTTGCGAATGGAGCGATGTTTTCAAGGGAGAATGGCGAGTTGTCTCTTAGTGCGAGAAACGTATCCGTTAGGAATTCCGATTGCATTACCTGAAATCTACGAGTGACCGATGTCAAGTGTCATAATGACCCAAGTATTGTCATATAGCCCGCAATGTACACAATTAATGGATACGAGCTATCCCATCCTGCTGTTCCCAGAGTTTGCTCGTGCTCAAATCATAACCTCGCCCAGACGTCCCGGCGATGATCACCATATACCATTCCACCAGAACAGTAGTCAGAAGTGAGGAAGCTGACAGTCGGCTTTGTCTCGACTGGTTCTGGTTCGTCGTCCCGGTCGACAAGTGCCTTTTGCTTGCTCTCCTGACATAATTCTTGCAACCCTATCTGGACCGATTCAAGGACATCACTGAGGTGTACAAGGCGACGATGGCCTGGTCGAGCGGTGATAGCTTCCAGGAGGATGGGGACTATCGCAGATAAGTCGCAGATGTCGCTCTCCTTCACCCACTTTGAACCGCCGTCTTCCTTTGCATCCGCGTTCTTGCGTTCCTCAGTCGCCTGCTTTTCCGTAGCAATCTTTCCTTCGAGTCTTTCCGCAAACGCCAGAAGTTCCTTGGTCAACTTCGTCCCGTTAATCAGACGACCTTCATCCAAGAGGCTCTGGATCGTCGCTTTGAATCGTGGGAGCTCAGCTTCTTGCTTGGCAACGTCGAACGGCGTCTTGTCCCAGTCGACCTGGGGTTGCATGTTCCGCGGGCATGTGATTGGCCCAGACACGACGCTCAACTTAGATGTGAAAGCTTGCCGGGTCGCTGTCTCCAGCGCGGTGTTTCCAACGCCATCTTCTAGTGAAAGAGCTTCCGCAGGGCCGGCTGCCGCAACAAGTCGAGTGATTTCAGGATGACCAAATTTGACAGCGATGTGCAGCGGAGTACATCCGTTGAAATCTCGTTGCAGATACTGGTCAGCGCCTGTGTCAACAAGAAGTCGTACTAGGTCAAGCCTGCCGTTCTTCACAGCGATATGAAGAGGCTGGGGTATTGCATGAGTCGCGATGGAGAAAAAAGCATCACAAGACACGTACTGTGTTCCGAGTATCCTTGGATTGTTGGCGCAGCAGGAACTCGGTCATTTCCTTGGGCAGCTGATGAAGAACATGTTTGAGTAACTTCATCTCGCTCTCCCCGGTTTGTGCACAGAGGATGTGATATATATTCCAGCTGATAGTTAAGCGTGAGACGGATGCATAAGTATGAAAGTCTAATTCGTACCCTCGATAATCGACCTCCATCGCAGATACCTTCTTACCAAGAAGGAAATCGAACATTTTAGGGTCACACGCCCATCTCGCAGCAGCTAGAATGTTATTGAATTGGAGGGTTTTCTGTCTGAACAAAGTGTTAATCTTCAGAAGTACCTGGAGACGGCCATGAAGCATACCGTAGATGTACAAAATTCTCCATATCCACAGGCCGCAGAGCGAACAGCATCTCCATGATGTCTTGACGATTGGCGACAATTGTTGCGGTTAGCACGGATTCGTTGAGGTGACTGCTCATCCAGCCCAATTTCGCAGGAAGTATTGCGGCGAAATCTGGAACGTGCTTGAGGAGTTTTGCCCTGCGGTCAGAATGCGAGGAGGCGTAGAAATTGTAGGCTGCGAGAGGTTGATCGCTTGCAAGGTATCTGACAGTCTCAACTGAACCATTTTTTGCAGCTATCCACAACATAGGAATCCCTTCAGCGGAAGGAGTATAGTTGGTGTTAGGGTTGGCTAGGTCCTTTCTTTTCTTGCCGTGGACGTTTAGGCCAAGGTAGGCCATCTGCGAGCTCTTGGTAGCTTCGTGATCTTCATCGTCTGCGATATTCGACTCAGCTGTGATTGATATACCAAGCCCGGTGCGCCGAATGTATGCATCCAGCATAGCAGGACGATCGTGAGCAATTAGCGACGCCCAAGTGATGTTGAATATGCTGAGCCTATCAGCTTCTTCGAGATAACTGCACAAATCTAGGGCTTGCGCAAACGCTTCAAAATCATCGTCGATGATGGCCTTGACTATGAGTGTGTCTTGAAAGACTTTCCCCTCTTTGCCAGAGAAAGGACTAGCCACGCGCAGCAAGTCCACAGGACGAGCCGACGAGTGCATAACCGAGGGCCTTTTGGCGATATCGATAAAACTAATCGGTTCTGGTGCCGTTTCGTCTTCCATGTCCTCGTCTTCCGATTCGTTGTCGTCCGAGTCATTATCTGCTCATCGTATGAGCTTCGGTCAGATTGCATTGATGATACGTGGTAGCTACCTAGAACGATGTTTCTCGCATTGAACCTCGGCCTCTTCAGTTCCGGTGGACTGAATTGTGCTGTAGCAATAGCAAGAATAAGTCGTGCAGTATCCCAGCGCTTTTTGAGGAACGCGACATGGAGAGGAGTGTATCCTATTCGATCTAGCAATCAGAGCGCGATAGCAACAGTGAGTCATCAAGATATACCTCGTCGCGTGTCGCCCCACCGTACAGCGATCTGAATCGGAGCATCAGGTATATCGGAACTTGTTTGTGGAAGGCACAGTTGTTGAATCCGAACGTTGTCGCCGTCCCAGCAGGCACTAAAGAGATCGTCGTACAACGTTGCCATATTTGTACCAATACCAACCAGCCCTTCCTGATTCATAGGACCCAAACGGTAGAAGCAATAGGGGGCATTCATGGCCACGTTGACCCCGTAGGAATTATTGACGTGAGGTCCATGAATGCAGTTGAGGAGGATGGTCTTCCGCTCGTTCTCGGATATAGTTTGAGGGGATATATCTAATGCGGTCTTGGCTCCATGAGACGTAAGCAAGGCTTCTACTTCGTTGAAGTACGTCTTGATCTGGTCGAAGGGCTGGTTGTGACCAATTCGATGCTGAGGAAGTGCATCGCGCGCGCAGACCAGGTTACAGCTGGATACGATGTCCTGGAGTTCTCTTTTCCAGGCCGGGATAGGCTTGACGTTGAGATTAGATCCAAGGAGGCCAGGTGAGCTGGACATGGATGACCCTGCCAAGGGCATGCCAGATAGAGGCTGCATCAGACCCATTACAGTAGGAAGTGGATATGGAGTAGGTCTAGCAGAAGACAGTAATGGTGCGCTTGGTGATGGCGACTTGAAACGAACCTGTGCTGCTGCTTTCTCTCCGACAGTGCGTACATAATCCAAATAAGTCATCTTCCAATTAGCCAGAGTATGCGTGGTGGAGCCCTTCGTGTATAGATTGATTTCGGCACCCAAAGCCACCAAAAGGTGGATCACATCATCGTGAAGAGACATCGCCACCTCAGCAGGCATGGCTACTGAGCGCTGGAAATCTATGGGGGCGCGTGCATTGTTTTGCAACCTGGAGAAATTAGAAGTTAGTGATTGGATGCAATCTGAAAAAGATGACGTAGGTACGTACTTCAAGTCTCTAGCTCGTTGGAAGTCTTCTTCGGCAATAATCAATTTCGCGCCATGTGCAAGCAACACCGCGAGTGTAGAATAAGATCCTGAGATAAGCGCAGACACGATAGGGAATATAGCGATGCTCCATTCGTCCATATACGGGATGTTTAGGACAGTCTTCGCGTTGGGGTCAGCTTGCAGGAGCGTAGACACCAATTTCGGCCTCGCAGAACAGACCATCCTGTGGAAGATGGTGAACAGCCCTTCGTCTGCTTCTGAGGACACCGCACCAGCAGCCAACAGCTTCCTCGCGATCTTGAATGCGTCGTCTTCGTTCTCGGCCGCAACAGTCATAAGCAAGGGGTGGGAGTACCTGTACTCGCCAGAGATATTTGTTTGAGAGACCAATTTGGTATCTGCGCCCGAAGAGATCAGCAACTCAACGACCGCGATAGAGCCGCCGACGATCGCATAATTGAGAGCGGTAAAGCCGAAATCCCAGTCCTGAACGTTGATATCAAACACGTCAGGAACGCCCTCGTCGTCTTCAGGTATGTTCATGCCATCTTCATTCAATTTGTCTTCGCTGTCAGAAGACCAATCATCCTCACTGCTGTCGTCCAGAACGCTTTGGGAGCCGGCGGACTCGCTGCCGTCTTCGTCAGTCTCCATGGCATTCGACTCTTTAGCCTCCTTCTGGCGCTGCGCCTCTTCCTCGGCTGCCCTGGCTGTCTCGGCGTTGACAGCGCTCCGTTCCAGAAGTTTCCTGACTACGACAGGCATGTCCTGAAGCGCAGCCAGATGTAATGCTGTCCTTCCGTCCACCAGGCGAGAAGTCATCCTGGCGCCTGCATCCACGAGTTCGCATGCAATCTCTTCCGCCTTGGCTAAGATGGCAACTTGCAGGGGAGTCCGTCCTACATGATCCCGACGGTCGACGTCTGAGCCTTCTTCGATCAAACGCTTCACAGTTTGCTTGTCGTGAGAGACGATAGCGGCGAAGAACTTCTCAGTTGCACCCATGTAGGCTTGTTCGGACCATTCACCCTCGTCGATCGGGTTGAAACTCCCTGACATACTTTGACGGCCAGGATCCTCTTCAATGAATCTATAGTAAGAGGTCATTTCGAGATATGTCTTCCACATCTTCCGGACTTACGTCACCCTCCCGCGAATGTAGGATTTGTCCTCCTGTTCTTGGAGCTCACGTTCCTCAGTATCACGAGGCTCTGGACAATGCTAGGAAAGGTGGATGAGCTCGGGCCGTCGTCTCTCAGGAAGGCTAAACCGTACTTCGCAGCAGTCTTCCATGCACTCTTTCATGGTTCCAAAGAATGCAGGATGCCGATGTAGCTTTCTACCCGCATTTTTCGAATTGTACGGAGCTGCAAGAATTGAGTGCGTGGCAAAGATCGGAAGTGCAGTATTACTCACAGTTCATGCCGAGGTCCTATCAACAGGACATGAATGAGTTGTCATAGACGGCAATCGTATGATTGCAGCTCACCGTCTGATACACAAGTTTCTCAATACGTCTGGAATCCCAGCCAGGACCGTATGGAATGTGCAAGGATACAACGTCATAGTCACTTAACTCCAAACCTGCATCAGCGTCCTGCTTGAGGTCTCCCTTGTACTTCTTCTTAGCATGACGCTTCCAATTGAAAGCTTGATAGGGTCGACCGCGAATCGTGCGACGGGAAAGTGTATAGTTGTCCCTAGAGATTGCGGTCGCTAGTTTCTCCAAGACCAGTAAACGAGCTAGGCCCTGTATACGGACGATCGACCGTTCAAATATCTAACAGATAACACTTGAGTTCGTCGGATCTCTGGACCATAAGCGGTGATAAACAGCTACCGTAGGGTCGATGTTCCCTCGATCAAGCTCAGGAGTGAAGATCTCAAATCCCCTTGACGAGTATTTAGCAAGCCTGA
This sequence comes from Phlebia tremellosa, assembly GCA_011032875.1. Taxonomy (NCBI): domain Eukaryota; kingdom Fungi; phylum Basidiomycota; class Agaricomycetes; order Polyporales; family Meruliaceae; genus Phlebia; species Phlebia tremellosa. Next base: position 38,264 of record JAAIFI010000119.1, on the reverse strand, counting down.
CCTCGTAAGATGGCGAACGACGAGTGATATCGACGGTGTTGCATTGACGCATCATGGCAATGATTGCGCGAGGGTTGGCCCACACTCTGTCACCATCATAGGCGCAGCAAGGTGCGTCGACGTCAAACCCGGTAAGGATCTCGGCAGGAGACTGGTACAAGCGGAGCACGATTTGGACAGAGCGATAAGGATACTGGGAATGTATGGATACTTGACAGACACGTCAGCGCCGTGATCACGCTGCACGACGTTAATAACGTACTGGTATGTTTGGTGCGGATGCAAGTGACGTCCCAAGGAATCGAATCTCTGACAGCTTCATAAATCTCGTTGATCTTGACTTCCGCTTGCTCGGGAGTGAGACCATAGAGGAATAGGTCGACATCCGATGTAGGAAAGGCATATGAATGGAAGTGCTTCCGAAGAGCTCTCTTAGAGACTTGGAAGGCATCGGGTATGGGAGCAAGACAAGCCTGTACAGCACCGCCGGCTGCAATAACGTTGTTCCAGTTGGTCAGTTGGGAGAGAGAACCTTCGGTGAAAACGGCCCAGTTCTTCTTGAAGTCTTCAAGATTGTCCACCATGCAAGGTGTACCGTCCTTGCGCCGTTCGTTATCAGACAATGGCATAATGTACCTTGCAGAAAGCTCGTCCTCGTTCTGCACGACACGAGCTCTAGTTACTCTGATATCGGCGGGGGCATCGAAGACGTCGATAAGGCCGACATGAGGATCTCCGAGTCGAACATTGGCTTTGTCTTGCGCAAATAGGTTGCGCAGCACAGCCTCATCTTGCAGAGAGGGCTGGAGGACAGTGTCTAGGGAGACACCGAGACCAGGGGGTAATTGAGCGACACGCGCAAGGAAGGCTGTAGCTTCGAGATTCTGAGGCATCGTGGAAGACAAGTGTTAGAGTTAGGAGAATGTGCAGACAACGATGTCTAATGTCACGAACTTTGGCATGGCATGCGCAACCGACTTTTATACTTACCGCGACATGGGCGCCCCCAAGGCGTCGTCCTGATGGTTGAAGTATCTGGCCCTGTCGCGTGAACCCTTGTAAACAGCTTGGCAGCGCCATTTATCCATAAAAAGAAACCCGCCGCCTGTGCGGCCCCGACGTATTTCCTAATGTGGAAGCATCGCGCCCACGTCGAGTCAAGAGCTCTGTTCTCGTCGCGTCACGATTGATGACCATCAGTGACTCGTTAAAACGTGCATCAGACATCACGACGGCACCTCACCGACGAGCAGAGTCATACTTACACCCAGCATGACAACTCAACACGCCCATCCGGAGGAAAAGTTGAGGAGCTTGATTAGATGCTCACACAATAAGATTCTTGAAAGGCGAATAAATATACGACAACGTTCCAGAGCAGTAAATAACAAAGCGGTTCAGAATGCGTGAGCGACATGATGCAAGAGGTCATCCAATGCCTGCGTATGACGTAGTCAGCTTAGCCATTTTATGACTTTAGAGTAAGACTCACATGGTCCATCTCTTCCAGTTGCTTGAAGGTATCCGAATATATTTCCTTTATCTTGGGGTGGAGAGAGTTCATATCTATCTCCCGCCCAAATAGAAGGTCGTCCACTGGATCCAAGGGAGGAAGAGATGGCTTCTTGCGAATCCTTCCCCTAGCCTCAATTACTGCCAACATCTGGGCGACGCCAAAATCGTCCTTGGGAACCATGACACGCTTCCTCACAGGCGTGGGAACCCCTCGGTTAGCATTTGGTGTGCCAGGCGATGCGCTGCGATATGCAGAGGAGTCAGACACGACAGAAGCCAATGATGGTTGACGGTCGTGCGGTGGTCTTGCGGCCTTTGCACCTGACGGTGTGGCAGTGCTTGATCGCGACCTGGATTCCGTGTCACCCGGACTTGCAGTCCGGTAGCTTGACAAACGCGACAGAGGAGAGGTAGCACGTTGCCCAGTCGTAGGAGTAGGCGACCTGCCGTTCATGACATGAGCGTTAGGAGTGGTGGAACGAGAACCCATGGTCCCTTCGGCCGTAGAGTAAACAGAGGGCGACGTCGTTCTCGCCATATCCATGGGATCAAGAGCACTCCCAGCAGCAGATTGTAACGATCTTCCAGCGCTCTTCTCGTGCTTAATTTTGCTGAGTACGCGATCCAACTTTGCTCCAAGCCCGTCCTTGTCACGGATGAATGCTCCGTGTAGCAGATCGCCACCAGCAGCATCACGCTCCCGATCGGCGCTCGTTTCGCCCCGCCATTCCGCTTCCACAATGTCGCTAATATCGAAGGTCTCCCCATCGGGCTCTACATACGAGTATCGCATCCTGTCGTCCACTTCATAACGGGAGCTGCGGATCATAGCATTTCCAGGGAGGATGACGTCTAATCCACGTGCGGAATTCGAATGTGCAGACAAAGTTGCTCGTTGAGTTGCACGAGAAGCCGCCCGCTGTGCTGCAATGATTTCTTGTTTCGATAATTGTCGCTTGGGTTCATCGCCAGCTCCTGCAGTTGAATCGGACATGATGCTGGATCCACTGAGGGATTCGCGATGGAACTTCTGCAGCGCAATTTCGTCCAGAGGAGCGGATGATCTGTGTCTCGAGGATGGACGATATGTAACGGCACGACGGAGGATGAATACAGGATCATCTGGTCTTATGTCGTCGACGGAGCCGAGAAGTAGTTGTGCAGAATCCACAGAACGCCGTTTGTTATCACCCGACTTCGCGGCACGGAAAGTAGGTGGGCGAAGGAAGGCATCGACAACTTTGCTTGTAGGGGTAAGCTCCTTCTCTGTGATACCTATTTATCAGTAACGATGCAGACCAGCTTTGTATCACTTACCCCGACCACCGACGTCTACCGACAGACCGTACCGGACACGGGTAGAGCTTCGACGTTTGGTCATCTTGTCTTCGACTTCGTCGCCGCCGTCAACCACACCATCAGCGATACCGAAGCGCTCTAGACCAACTTCAATCACCTCCGCCACAGTGGCATTCTTTGGGAACGTGAAGACTTTCTTGCGTTGGGTCAACGATATACCGGGCGATGAAGCAGAACTTGACGGCCTATCACGCAAAGTGTTCTTGAAGACGATGGCCTCTGTAAGTGGATCAAAGACCATGTCATCGGGGAGATCTTCGGGGTGTATGACAACTTGTAAGGCGAAACGGTATGATGGTGAGCTGAAACGTTCCAAATTTACACTCGAAGCCGAAGTGCTGCTGGGAGAGAGGTATTGCCCAGGGGAGCGAGGAGACTCTCCTTCGTCGTCTGCAAAGCTCTCCGCAAGTATGGTGTCATCACCTTCATCTCCAGTGATGCTGCCGTCATGATCACCGCCTTTCCTATTGAGGTAGAATTTCACCGCTGAATCGTCCGTAAAGTCATTCATGGACAACTTCTTGATGGCAGGATGCATGGAAAGATTGCTCGCAACAGAGCTTATACTGCCCACGCTACTGCGTTTGACTTTAGGAAGTTCCATAGCTTCTTCGACAAGCGATTCGAAGACACCGAGAGGCTTCTCCTCATTTCGAAGAGTGAGCGACGAGCCTTCCACTTGTTTGATGGTGAGGAAGTAGTCTGACGGATCCTCGCCTGCAGGCAAGCGGAACCGTTGAATCGCCTGACGCACGAGATCAGATGCCGTAGTGGACGTGTTAAGCAGGACAGTTTTGAACGTGGCCTCTGTCTGTAAGTTGTCACCAGCAAAGACTCTGATGACACTTAGCTCAGGCAGGCCCACGCCCTGGCCATCCATAGCACCCGGGGAAAGGACCAACGACCCAGGTCGAGGACGGGCACCAGGAGTAAGACCAGAGGTAGCGCTTGAGCTAGAAGAGAACGAAGTTGAGCCTGGCATGATAGCTGAAACGGACTGCAGACCGTACGAAGGTTGAGCTTCGGGAGGAGACGCAGGGGAGCGATTGAGATACTGCTGGTATAAGGCCTGTTGTTGTTGATCACGCTGGCGCAACTGTGATGCATGCTGCGATAAACCAGCGATGTTTCCCTGAGGGGCAGATTGTGGTGTTTGCTGCTGCTGCTGTATACGTCTGGGATCCGCAGAGTTCTTCTGCGCTAGCTGCTGCTGCATCGCCTGTTGCTGTTGTGCTCTAGCGTTTGCAGTCACCGGAGACGTCGCTTCTGGAGTCTGTTGACTAGAGGTTCTAGACTCTTCAGAGACACGACTCCCCATATTATCGCTACTCGTCATGCTGTTCATACTTCCACTCTCCGAACCACCTGTAGATATAGTCTTGTCCTTGTCTTTGCTCTTGTCCTTCTTGCCGCGATTGAAAAGAACACCGAAAACGCCACTCTTCTTCTTCTTGTCCTTCCCACCTTCATCATCGGTGGGAACTTCTCCGCGGTCGCGTTCCTTGCGTAATTTTCCGGTGCTCTGTCTTTGCTCAGCGGCGCTGTTAGGTCGGCTGGGACCCTTGTTCGCTTTCTTGCGTTGTGCTTCCTCGAGAGCTTCAATCTCTTCGCGAGTGCGTTTCCGCTCTTGCTCTTGTTGCTGCATGATAGAGCTGGGTAGGAGCGGACCGTTGCTGGGCTGGAGTTGCGGTTGGTAATCATCCGCCGACCGTGCCACTGGGGGAGTGATAGAGACCTTGCGGGTCTCTGTTACTTGAGCAGGATCCATAGCCTTCGAGCCAGGGGAAGTAGGAGACCCGGATGTGGAGGATTCTGTGAGACGTTCGCGAGAGGTCTGGGAACGAAGGACTATCTCGACACCAGAGGCTCCAGCGTTCTGTTGCTCGCGTTGCTGCTGCTGTCTTCTCATTGCCTCCTGCTGTTGGCCCTCCATGCTAAGGTCCGAGCTCGAGGAAGTGAGGACAACTTGGCCTGGTCCTTGAGGTGACTTGGCTTGTATGCTCTCCACAGCACCATCCTCCCAACTCATGCCATCATCGGGTTCCATGCCTGGTGGAAGATCGATTCCTTCCATCTTCTGCTTGCGCTCCTGTTCAAGATCATCGGCGATGTCTGGGTCCTCATCTTCGTAACCTTCATCGTCCCACTCAACGTCCTCGTCCTCCTCGTCCTCCTCTCCCCAAACAGCGGGAGGATATCGATGGACAGAGAGTGCTGCAGTAAAATAGACGCTCCGTCTTTGCTGTTGTCGCGAACGGGTACGGGAGCTTGGACGGCCAGCGCCAGGCGTTGGAGAAGGCGTGGCTTGATTGGATCCGGCTCGAGAGATGATGAGTTCTTTCGTCTCCTGGAGCTCTGCCTGGGTCGCTGACGCCAACTGATTTGAATTCAGTGCAACGTAGATATCAGACAGTGCATGGGACATACGTCAACGTTGCGATGCTTGTTCAAGCGGGCTAAACGCTCGAAAGGCGTTTCGATATTTTCCGCAGGTATGTAGCCCACTTCTTGTGTCTTGAGGACGCGGACAAGCCACCAGTAGCTGTTGCTGTCGTCCATCAAGAAGAGACTGTCTCCTTTGACGACGTTGGCCTGGCCGTCTACAGTGGCGGCAAAACTGTGCAAGGCGTAGACTAGGTCGAAATCAATGGACTCGTTTGGGATGGAAAGCGATGAAGACCCGTCATCGTCTTCGATGAATTCCTCTCTCTCCTCTCCATCTGAATCGTCCTCTAGGACGGAGTGTTCTTCGTCCGAATGGTAAGTCATGTCTTGTGCATAATGGGAATGATCGTCTGGGGTTATTTGATCTCGTAGGTCAAAGGTATCTTGTCTGGCGGGACGTTTTGCATCGACTGCCTGCATATTGTGCAAATATAAAGTTATAGTAAAGATGCGGCTAGCGCGGCTATGCTAGAGATTGGACACAGTCAGATAATGAACGCTTTATGAGACGAGCGTCGGACGTATGGAGCGAAAATATAAGTAGGGGTATAGCAATGGCAGGACTTGGATTATGCGGTTCTAGCAATTAGGAAGTCGATATTGAGGTATAGAGCTTGCCCCAACGAGGAGAGGCGAAAGACGTGAAAGAGTGATTGTCGACAAGGATGTCAGAGACTAAGGGTGAGCCCGTGACGCATGCACCGTCGGTAACCGGGAGAGCGAGTACAGTTCGCCGCGGTATGGCGGGTGCGAAAGATCGTGATAGCAATTGGAAGGGGTGCTCGCCACCGCTAGTCGTGTTGAGCTCGTCGTTGCAGTAGCGTTGTGAGCGTCTCGGTCTAAGCGCTGCTGTTGCACGTCGTCGATGTCCGCTTTTGGAACAGGATCAAGTTCAGGCTGAGACAACGCTGGGATAGAATCGAACTCGCAGGTCGACCGCCACCTCAGAAACATTATCCCGCCACTAATTCCAAGTTTACGACTCTCCTAGTATAATTTATCAGTATGCAAACTAGTCAGGAACAATCAGCCCTCAGATCCTACACATTTCTAACTCCTTCAAGTTCGTCGTTGCGATTCCTATCGCCAAATGTGCAAGACGACCTCAAGAAAAAGATGCAAACGACCGTAGCCATTCTCGAGGAGAATCCGCATAAATTTACCATCATGCCTCTTAAGCAGGTTCCAGCTGCGCAACGCCCTCATTTTGCAGATAGCCCGTCCATGAATTTCGAACGTCCGTTCGTGGGCTGGCGATCAGAACCTCCCTCGATGTACCAACTCGCGCCCTCCCGGAGTGTCTCCACCGTTTTTTCGTTCAATAGCTTAAAGGAAAGTAGCTCCTATCAGGTATAGTTGCTTATCACAATCCCTGTCCAAAGGCTTAAGCGACTTGCAGGTTTCCCCGGCCGAATCTCCTCGACGCAGGGAAAGCACGAGGTCCCGAAGGAGCAGCTATCAAGAGACTGAAAGTGTCTCTGAAGATAGCTGTGCCGGGCTTGGTCTCAGCTTTCATGGGGCGTTTGAGAAGGCTTGCCAAAGTGTCGGTGGTTCTCAAGAAGACATAGAACACGCCTTCTCGTCCTATTTCGACCAAACGCGAACATTCCCTTGGAACGAGAATTCTTCCAATCCAAGCCTGACCTTCAGTACAGAAGAAGACCTTGCCGGCACGTCATCTCTAGATACCCCCACCCTGAGCTCGTCAATGTCGTCCTCAGACAGTTTACGAAGGGCGCGAAGTATCCAAGTACTCCGTGGGAACGTCACCGATGTTCCAAGACTGTTGGCCAGCCCCAGCGAAGCGAATACTCTAGACAGTGCCATGCTAAGGCGAACCCGATCCAAGACAGTCTCAGACGCCGCCTTCACGAGGGGAAAGGGACGTTTGCACAAGCAGAAACGGCATGCTATATACGCTGACTCCGGAATGAAACTCGCTTTCTCTCCTCCAGAAGACGACAGCCCGTTCCCTGTCGCCGTCGTCGTATCCTCCGAAGGGGACGAGTCATGCCACACTATGGACTTTCGTCTCAATACATCTGGCAATTCCAACAAACGCAATGGGCTCTCACTCAGCGATAGCAAAGCATCTATTCATGACTCTTCTCGGCGCGTCCTGCACCCTTTGAACACAAATGCTCAGACTGCTCCGCTACCTAGATGTCTACTCACTGTGCCTCCTGGAGAATGTCACAAAATGAATTTCACTTTTATCTCTCCTCTGAAGGTCGTCAAGAAGCGGAACACAATGACAAGATCCATGTCGTCGCGGAACCTTGCCCGTACCTCTAAATACGGGGAACGAAGATCGGCACAACCTCATCCTATTGTCACCACTTTGTTACGAGACCTTGACATTGCAATCAGAGAATGGCAGTTCAGAGTCTGAACATCTATTTTACTAATACACACAAATGATGTTCGTAGCAGCAGTGCGAACGATAGCATCCTATTAAATCGTTCCTTATCTACATTAGGACATGTATCGATGAGCGGGTATAGTTGTGTAATAACAGCAAACAATTAATCGGTGTATGAGCGGGAACGAATGAGTATATAAAACTCATGATGCCAGCATCAGGTTCAACATGCGAGTAGCTTACATTCCACCCTCCACTGTGAAATTCTGAGCGTGCCATCAATAGCTCGGCCCCTTCCCGCTGGCTATGGCTTTCCGGACGGGATTTTGATTGGGATCTATTGCGCCACTTCTTTCGAGCCTGTCAAATAATACAAACAATTTCTCAGCCTCTCGCTCCTTTTCTTCTTCAGTCATCTGAGGGGCTGGTTCATCTCTCTGTGCAACGCCGGTAATGGGGTTTATGGGTGTACCGTCCGCGGTGGTATCTGGAGCACCAACACCGCCGCTCCTTGGAGGTGGCGCACTGAGAATCCCTTTGTTGAAGAGGAAGCCAGCAACATTACCATAACCAACATAAGACGCCAGTGTGGTCGCTTTACATGAGGGTGTGTCAGTCAAAAGCTTGCACACATATGACGATATTCTTACGGTCTGAATCGCACACCGCGAAGAGCATCTCTCCGGTTGCGTCCTTGAGTCGTGGGTGATGGATGCAAGCAAGGAGTCGCAAACACCGCCCCAATAAGTCTGAACGCTCTTCCAGAGGGCTCGTTCTGTCCAAGTCTTCGGGGAGGACCCATTCCCTCATCCTCTTCCGCGCGCCCTCATCCGCGTTGCAGAGCTTGGTGATAAGCAAGACTAGTGGGCAGACCAACTCGTCTAAATCACTATCGCACTCGTTCCTACAACGCTCGCGAACGCTGGGGTCGTCAGGGTCAATTTTGGCAGGCATGAAGTGCGAAAGCGTGACGTCCAAAAGATCATAAGCGCGTAAAAGGGTATCTGGGGCGGAGTGCGAGTGCGGGGAAGTTGATCGCTGCGACGACCCTTTACGCGCAACCGACAGCCTAGAAAATGCGCGGTCGAAAGCGCCAGGCCTAACTTCCTTCGCGTCCTTCCCAGACGGCGACTCGCTGCGACTGCTTGTTGCATTCGGCGAATCTGGCGCGGGAGGAGATCCGGTGGGAGTGATAAGCTTCGAATTCTGTCGCGGAGAACCTGGATTGCTGAGATGTGGGAACCACTTGGATCGCAGAGATGGTGTGACGGGGATCGTGATCAGGGCATGGATAACCTGCGTCATTGGGGATGCAAGGGGCGCAGGGAATGTGGGAGGAAGAGTGTTGAATAGTCGTAGCAAAGGAGGTAGAATACTGTTCAAGCTGTCAGCACAACGATTCTATTAATCCTGTATGTGTTTCTTACCCATCCAATTTATCACTCCAGCAGTCGCCCATCACTTTTTCCTCGTCTGCGTATTCGGAAGTGGTGTCGACCATCTATCGAACGGGCAATCAACATGATATGCTGGAGTAGGGCAACGGCATGTACCCACCTTTGGGTAATGTAATAACAGATTGAATGCCATCTTCAACAGATCTGACATCGCTTCTCGTGCCATCTTCTCGCTAGCTAGTATGCTGCCAGTTAGGCCATCCAACTTCGAGGCGATGATCTCGACGATATTGCTGTGATGACCAGCAGGCTTAGTCTCCACTATACTCCTAATGAAGTCGCCCGACTGGGCCGTGGATATCGTGGCGAGAAATAAAATTCTCGATGCGAGGAATATACGCTCGGGAGATGTGGATTTCTATGAATAAAATATCAACAGTGTAAAAGATCGAAGAAACGGCATGGCTTCACCCCCGCCGACACTCTTCGAGACGAATGTGTGTCGCCCGTCAGCAATCAGAAGAAGTGCATTAGCGATACACCTGAGGGCCTCATTCGACGCCTCGGCATTGTCCTTGAATGAATTAAACACAGAAAGTAGGGCCGAAAAGTTTGCAGCCGTCGCGACCACTTCTGATCCAACAGGCTCCTTGGCCAGCATCTTCACTGCAAGGAGGGCTTTGCTAGCATCTGACGGCATGAGACTCCGGTGTTAATCCTTACGATACACACACCAAGTACGAGCCCATACCTCTGACAGTCAATCGATTTTGCTTTGAGCCACTCGAGCCTTTCGCCAGCAATGCAAGGTCGTCGATGATAGCTTGGACTAATGCAGCACGGTTGGTGTGATCGACATCGTCTCTACCAGCTATATGAAGTTTCCTTGAGTACAAGTCGTCTAGAAAGGAGAGAAACTTGACCATGTACCTGTTATAATAGAAAGCAGCACCGTCGATACCTCTGAGCGAGGCGATGAAGCGGTGAGCGCCGTGTAGGCCTCACGAATCTTGGACATCTGGACCTCGCGATGATTGTACTGCAGCGATGTGCGATCACTCGGAAATCAGAGGGCTACTAGATGACGCGAAGGCGTAACAAAGCCAGCAAGCGATTCGAGGACGCTGGGCGACGGGGTGGAAAAACGAGAGAGCGGGGAGCGGAACGGAGTCGTAGCAGGTCTCAAGACGCCGCCTGAGCTGACGAACGCGGCGAGAGAAAAGATATCGACAGCACACAGCACACCGAGCCCGCTGAACAGACACTGCAGATACAAGAAGCTGAGAGAAGAAAGAGAACAAGAGAGAGCAGAGAGAGAGGTAAGGAGCGAAAGTGGTGTGTGATTGGAAAAAGACAAAGAGGCCTGGAGAACGGGTCCGAGATGAAATCTCACAGAAAACACTCGCCCACATCACACGTCCCCGGCATCCCTCCGGGTGCGACGACAAAACAAACGATTTAATTGTCGACTTGCCTATCGATCCAGGAACAACGTGCTAAGCGTGCAATCATGCGTAGTCAAGGAGACCCACGTCGAAATCAGTCCGACGACGTTGGCGTCGGCTAATGATCACGGGAAATACTACAGCAAGTCACAGACAAATGTGCGCAAAAGTACCGACAGCAGTCATTCCCAGATACTACCTGCGTACAGGGATGTCCATATAGATCGGCCTGCCTCTGCCACTCTCTGCCACCGCTGCAAAACAGTCAGATAGCCTACATCGAGAACGTCAGGAGTCCTCCTCGATACCTCGGAGCGCGTTTCCCGTTGACAGAATAACCAGGCAACGGCCGCAGCGCGCGGCCAGGTTTTGACTGCTCGCGCATCCACGAGACACACAGTTTAGCGGTCTCCTAGGAGTTCCAAAGCAACGTGTCTGATAAGTGGTCGTGGATCCCGTGGCGATTATTGTCATCGAAGCCTGCAAGGGTAGCGTGAATCACAGTGCAACTTGGCTGTTCTGTGCCACTTGACCGCGCTAGCCGTGCATCCCATTAGTCTCTCCACTTCCGTTCGTGTGCACGGTGGGCTCTGCGCCGTCTATCGGCGAGGTTCCCAACAATTGAGGTTCTACGAGATACTCCGCGAGGTCCGGATAGCTTTGAATCAGAGCCTCATTGAGATAGGAACGATACGACTATAGAAATCGAGAGTAAGCACGTCGTCCCCCTACGTCAGATCTTGGGAAATGGAACTTACACTGATAGCTTGAATTTTTCCATTCATAAACTGGTTCTCCGTAGCGGCTCTCTCCAACCTTTCCCGCGTCAGCTGCATAGGATTGCGTCCGTTGTCAATATCCACCAGTACTTGCATGGGAATCATAGTTGGAACGTCTTGCGACATTTGATCGATTTTTGCTAGATGGTTGATCACATCGTTGCTGTAACGGCCCATACGAAAACAGTCTTATGAGCTGAAACACCAGTGGTGTACATTCAGTACTCACACTCTCGCGCCGACCTGCTTTCCGCCTCCCGGCTTGTCTTTTTCCTTTGTCAGATCACTGACCACTGTGGTTCCAAGGTTGTATAACGCATGCGCAAGGACGAAAAGTTCCTGTTCCAAATCGCCTTCAACACCGGTGGGCGGTGGTGACTCTGATGCTCGAGGCGAATCTGGTGCGGGTAGGTTCGGTGTAGAAAAACTGTCTCTGGCCATGGATGATATTGAATATCCAGCACTTTTAATCTGTATAATGAGGCGTCGAGGTTGATGCCAGCTGGACGACACAACAATCAAGCTTGACTGAGGTAGAAGACGAAGTACAGAATGCCATCATGCTCGGCGCTCGCCATGTTGTTAGGCGCTCTGGGATAAGTAGCTACTTATACAGCCTTGTCTGGGTGTTATCATAGTATAATCATACGGTACAAACAGTAAGTAACGCTGAGGTGATCCTCTAAGCCGGACAAGTTTCAGACACGCGAGGCCGACCTTCTTGAGCTCAGGTATGTGGTGTCAATACTGGATATCAACTATCACTTATCAAGCACTCTACTATACAGTATGGAGATTGGCGTTCTTGCTGGGTGGCTTTTTCCCGAAGGGGCTCTTGCTACTTGGTAGAACACCCATATAGCGGAGGAGGAGGAGGAGAAAGTCCTCCCTGGTGAGATCCCCTCTTCCGAGCTCTACTTTCTCCTCCAAGATGAATATGGCAGAGGCGCCAGCCGCCAAGGCGAATATATCACTCACTCTCTTCTTCTTGGCCCTGCGGACAACAAGAAAATCTATGTGTTCGTCCCGACGGAGAGCGCGATCTTTCGAGCACCCCACGAGGACTGCAGGAAATGTGGTCGGAAGCCGGAGACGGAGAGGACGCTCAGAGTGAAGCGATTCTTGGAGGGGAAGGTTCTCAACTTTGAGGAGTATGGCATACGGTTTTACAACTATCGGTACTTCTGAACAAACAGAGTAAGCAATCGGATGGATGACTCTACTAGGTTCGAGAGGATACGTGAACTTTAGGTCATATCGGTACAGTAGCCTCTGTACTGAGAAAGCAGAAGGTCCAGCTTATCCCAAGCAAGGACGTGCTGGAGGGACAGGGCACCCGGCGTAGACGAAGTGTGCCACAACAACTGCTGCGAGTGAACCTGAGATTGGTTGGCTGGGGTCTACGTATGTTCTCTCCATCATGAAGACGACAAGCTTAGAACTCTTTTGTGAACCGAATCCAAAGGTGATGCTGCGACGAAATTGAGAAGTATCAGCATGTGCGCACAAACGGGCGTTGTATCATGATAAGACGTCCGCCGTCCGATCGAAATGTAGCATAGACAATTGTGATAAAGATACAGTGTGCATGTAATAGCGTGGAAAGCGTGAGAGATGATAGATACATTTGAACGACATGACTCTTAGAGTGCGCCTTCAAAGAGTAATTTTCGAGGTTTACTGATAGTTGGAGCTGGAGATATCAGCGCTGGCCTACAAAAATATAGCTAGAGTGTTAGTATTTCACCAGCTGAGGGCGCAACAACGCACATAGAGGTGCCAGTCATGGCAGCCGGGTTTCCCATGATGATGCTCTCCGAAACACCAGCAATGCAATCTGTCTTACCCAAGGCAGATGCGTCGAAAAGATGGTCGGTGGTCTTCTCGAAAGAGGCTAGCATAAGGACACTGTCCTTCATCTTTGCAACACCGAACCTGGTGATGCCTAGAACCTCTCCCTGTTGCCTAATGAGAATAGCCTCGCTATGCGCTAAGAATATGTGACCCACCTTATATGACATGACATCCCCGAGAAGCATGACGTGACGTGGATCGATACTCATACCATGACTCGCCATCGTGTACTGAATCTCATTGATGATTGTCCGACGGGCTGCTTCGATACCTAGGACTTGAGCAGTCTCGATGACATGGTTGGAAGTCGTGAGTTCTCCGACGATACCTATCACGAAGTTAACATCGGCTGATGGTCAAGATGATAGAAATTTACCCTGAGTGATCATAACCTTTTGTAGGCCATATCCTTCGACTAATAATTCCTTATCGCCTTTCTTACCCCGCGCATCGTCCTTGTCTTTGATGTTGATGATAGCGCGGCGGATAGTCGGTACGCCCTATGCATGACAATGTCAGAAAGGATAGGGCGGCATTGACGCAAAATACCTTAACGACTACATCCGGCAAGGCTCGCTTCAGCTCTCGCAGACGATAGTATTTGTCTGGTCCATCCACGTAGATCCTTAAGCGGTTCTTTCGAGGGATTATCGTAATGGACTGAGCAACAGTTAGCAGATATATGTAGTGTACTAGATAAAACTCACCTCTTGCTTTATTTTCAATTTCCTCGCAGCAACTATGCCCCATTTAATATCATCCAGAGTTAATTCAAGCTATGAAGGAGTTAGTGATGTTTCGCGGCTTCAAGAGATATTGAAGACAGACCTGAAGATCCTGAATAGTCTTTTCGTCCACTATAACACCGATATAGGTATACTCGGGTGCCCACGCCTCCTCTAACACAGAGGCGATCTGAGAAAATTTAGGTCGCGAAACCGCCGCTTCGAAGGAGATAGCTCACATCGCCCAAAAGGGTCTTCTCCAAACGACCTTTGACAATCCGTGCTGATGCTTCACTGTCACTAGTCACTAGTTTGCAGCTGATAATGGGAGTGCTGATAGCTTTGGCGGCATTGATGATTTCTTTAATGCGGGGGACACCGAGAGTGACATTCATGGAAGCAACACCGGCAAAGTGGAATGTTTTCAGCGTCATTTGTGTCCCTGGTTCCCCGATGGACTGTGCTCCTACTGCCCCAACAGTCGAACCTTTCGGACAGTGTTGAAATAAAGGGACTACAGGCCAATGTAATAATTTACTCACCTGGTTCAATCTTTGCCTTGACGTACTTCGTCCAGCATACGTCGAGGAATGTACGCAGCTGATCCTCAGTGACCTTCGACTTGTTATCGACGATCGCCTTGTCAGCCGCTGATAAAGAAACCTTAGGGCCCGATATCCGCACATTCCTATCAGCACGTACCAGATGCTCCCATTGATAAGTCTGTATGCTCATCCCACTCATCCTCCCTTTCAAGCGCCTCGAACATGCCACGACTCTTGCGGATTTCCGCGAGCCTGTGAGCCACATGCTCGGCGATGAATCCTCGTATAGTCGCTAGATATGCTGCTGTACATTCGCTCGTGAACTTCTTTTTGGATAGTTCTTGGTCAACGAGTTCTAGGATTTCGAAGGGGAGAAGACCACGAGAATTACGTGACCCGATAGACTAGCAATGCTGTGAGCAAAAGAACTAATAAAAACACTGAGAAGGCGTACCGAAGCATGGCTCCATGCGCGGAGAAATTCGACAGGTTGTGCGTCACCCTCGAGGCAAGCAGGATCGAGGCCATCGTCACCATAACGGAACTGAACAACACCACCAGCAGCGTTGCGTACAGACGAGTCGTAGTGTGTGACCAGGTCCTCCAAAGCTTTCATCAGCCGTCTCTGCATGTATCCTGTCTCAGCTGTCTTTACAGCGGTATCGACGAGGCCTTCACGACCAGAGATGGCGTGAAACAAGAATTCCGTAGGGGTCAGCCCCGTGTAGAAGCTGTTCCTGACGAAACCCTTGGAAGGCGGTTCCCTGGACTTCTTGGGAAAGTGCGGCAGGGACCTATCTTGGAAACCATCAGGAACACGATGACCTGCAATAATCTGTTGCCCGACACAGGCCACCATTTGAGACACGTTGATAACAGAACCTAGGCCAGTTTTTAGATGATGCAAATTTATTTGACGTAACGAAACGACGCACCTTTAGATCCACAGGTGGCCATGATGAGGGGCGCATTATGACGACTGAGCTCCTTCATGCAGATTTCTCCTACCTTGTCACGGACGTTGGAGAGGACAGACGAGATCATAGCCTCCAAAGTCTGCTCCTGATCACAGCCGGGCTTGTTCTCTAGCAGGCCTTTCCTCGCCCGAGCGATGAGATCATCACACTCTGCGTACGCCTTCTCAACCATTGAATCCTTTTTCCGCGATAGTTCAGGACCTGGAATGACGTCGTTGATACCCAATGAGAATCCAAAATTCGCTGTAAGAGAGGTCAACATGCTGAGCTCCCACATATAATGCGCATTCGTACCAAGATAGCGTGCACAGAGTTTGGCCAACCTGCCCATCGCTGCAGCTGCTTCGTGAGAGCCATAATCCCTCATGATGACGCCAAATATCGACTTCTTCTTCCCACTGCCCACGGTGGCTTTGTCCATAACGCCACACATGATCTCGCTGTTGACGATCACGAGCCAGCCATCGTTAGGAGACATATCGGGAGCAGGAGTCATGCGAGGATAGCACTCTGCTTGAGGTTTCTCCTCCTTGTTGCACTTGGATTCGACATTGACTCGTACTTTGCTCTGCTTGTTAGGTCGCATGAGGACGTTGAAAATTTGTTTTCCCGTCCACAGGCGCACGGGTTTCCAGATCGTCGGCGGTGGGATGTCAATTTGCATGGTTGCGTCACTTAAGTAAGAACAAATCTGGGTGAATTGGCGACGGTCGAAAAATCGGTCTCGTCGCGATATGAGGTACGATGCTGTGATGAAATCTTGAATAGCAGCAATGACAGGTTCTCCGTTTCGTGGCGTCACAAGGTTGTTCTTCACGCTCATGAGTTCGAGGGCTTCCGTGCGCGCTTCCTCCGTCTGAGGGACATCTGAGGTCAAGATGAGTGTCAATCCTCTCGTTGCAAACAGATCAGGTGGCATACGCAGATTCATTTCATCTCCATCGAAGTCGGCATTATATGGACCGCACACACATTCATTTAGACGGAATGTTCGCCATGGTCGCACTTTCACCTACAGCGCTGTGAGAATCGTGCAAAAAAAAGGGCGTGTTTAGACTTACGCGATGACACATGATAGATAACTGGAAAGATATGAGGAGAAATCTGTGGAATGACATTTAGGGCTCTTACCTTGTGCAGACTTGGTTGCCGATTGAACAACACGATATCTCCATCGATGATGTGCCTCTCCACAATATCTCCAATGCGCAAAGTGTCCGCAATGGCAGCACGATTTCCAAATTTCAGAAACTTTTTGAATCCACTGCTTCCCGCAGTAACATAATTCGCACCCGGATGAACGTCGCATCCGTTGCGCACAGCTTTCTTCAGGAGCTCAATGTTGTGGGTGGTCACGCGTTCAGGGTATGTCAAGATCTTCGCCACACGCTCCGGGACTGCAACTTCGTCGATTCGCAGGTTGGGATCTGGTGAGATGACAGTTCTTCCAGAGAAATCAACACGTTTTCCCGACAGGTTCCCTCGGAAACGTCCCTGTTTACCCTTCAGTCGCTGGCAGAACCCACGTATTGGTTTCTGGCCCATCTGCGACGCCACTCCAGGAAGTTCTGAGTTGATGTACATCGCGATAGACAGTTGCAGAAAGTCCCATTGTTCCTGATAGAATATATAACATTATAATCAGCTATAGAGCGGTAAGAAAGTAAGCTTTCTGGCTGACCATGAACTGCGCGGTAGGTGCACCTTTCACAAGGCCTTGCTTGATAAGGGCATTCGTAAATACGATCTCGGTGAGCTTAACCGTCAGGTCATCCTCGTTCGATGCGCCGTCCTGTGCTACTGAGGGACGAATGCAGACTGGCGGCACGGATATGTACTGCCATATGTACTCCTCTGGTCGAGCAAACTCTGGTCGAAGACCTAACAATTCACAATCCTCGTCCGATATCCGCTTGAACAGGTCTAGAACCTTTAGAGGGTTGAGCTCCTCATGGACCGCCCGGTTGAGGTATAGCGCCAGTTCCTTCTGTGTTTCGACGGCGGGCGCGAACGTCTGTTTCCATCTCTCCATCTCGTCTGCAGTTTTCTTGGCACGAAACTTGTCATGGATAATCTTGAGTGCACCTGCTTTTTTCACGGTACCGTTCGTAGACGCGCAGTATGGACAGTAGACAGTCTTGCGTGCGAGGCCATTGACGGCTTTGATGAGTCCCTGACGTTGGATATTCTCGAGACCAGGCCGGCGAAACCGCTTAATATAAGTACGGCGGTCAGGCTCTTCGAGCAGTACTCTTGCACAAGACTGTGTGCACGATGAGTGAGCGGAACGTGCACAAAGATTCTGCGACTCACTTTACAGATGCACTGGAGTATGGCAATGGTGTGCTTAAAATACCCTATGTGGAAGACAGGAACCGCGAGTTTGATGTATGCATAATGCCCGACACAATCGACAGACGAGAGCCCACAGGTCTCGCAGTAAGCGTTTTTCTCGGTCGTACCCTGTATAATACTGTCAGTACAGATTTAGGCGTTGGAGCATGAAAGCATACCAAACGACGGTCGAGGACACCATTCTTCACGGGGAGGCGGTCAGTGGGGGTATACAGATCCCGGTGAGTAACCTCGAACTCTGATATTTTCACAGTGTCCTGATTGCTTAAGATACTGAACTGAAGCTTCTTGCTGGAGACTGTACGTTAGACAAACGCGTAGTGGTATGGAATTGACACGATGCGCACATGACTTTAGGAGCATGATGTGATACAGGCTCCTTCATTGCGGTCCTGCTGCACCAGAATGTATATCGACCCCGCCAAGTCGCGCAAGCGTCGAACCTGTTCCTTCCTGGGTTTCTCTACCCTCCGTTGACTAGATCTTTATGAGAACACTTTGAGGAAAACGAGCAGTAGACGCAGAATGGTTAGGGATTAGGGACAAGTGTGCAGTACATAGATGAGGGCCTTGAATGTGGCGGCTAAGTCAAGACTCCAGCCGACCTAAAGGTTCTCCGAGAAATTCACAGGCGCTCGTTTTGCCGGTTTGGGACAGGACCGACGCGTGTGCGCGACAAGCGCCCTATTGCGCGTCGTTGGTCTACCCTTTCATTCACTCGCTCGTTCTCTCTCCACCTTTCATCTCCCTACAGTCATGTCTAGAACCTCTTACGACAGGTAATTCAAAACCTAAATCTGCATTTATACAGGCGTTGAATCAAACCTGTTAGATATCTCACCGTCTTCTCGCCTGAAGGACGTCTCTACCAAGTTGGTGTGTGATTCTGCTATCCCAAGTCGTCTCGCGAGGTATTCATTTCTGACTGCCATCGTTCTGAAGAATATGCCTTCAAGGCTATCACTGGCTCCGGTCATACTGCCATCGCCGTCAGAGGGAAGGATACTGCAGTGGTAATTACGCAGAAGAAAGTACCCGTACGTCAGCCCGTACCATGAGTTGATCACTATACCTGAACTACTCTCTTATGTAATTATAGGACAAGTTGCTCGATGCATCAACAATTACACATCTTTACAGCATAACTCCAACGATAGGTTGTGTCATGACTGGCCTCATTGGTACGTCTCTGCACATCAGCTTCCGTGAGGAACTGGGTTCACACTCGACATCTCTTCATCGCCAACAGCCGATTCTCAAGCGCAAGTAGAGCGCGCCCGTGCAGAGGCTGCAGATTTCAGATACAAATACGGTTACGAGATTACTCCCGATGCGCTTGCAAGACGGATAGCCAACATCAATCAAGTTTACACGCAACGAGCAGCTATGCGTCCGCTTGGCATTTGTGCGTGTACCTTACCTACAGGCCTCGATTCTTGAGACTGAAATTTACTTCTGTCATCTAGCCATGGTTTTGATTGGCATTGACCCAGAATACGGACCTCAAGTCTTCAAGCTCGATCCTGCGGGATACTTTGTTGGTTTCCACGCTACCGCAGCGGGTCAGAAACAGCAGGAAGCGATGAACCATCTCGAAAAGAAGTGGAAGAAGCTTGATAACGGCCACGGAGCTGACGATGCGGCACAAGCAGGGCAGTCGTTGACACGATCACAAGTCATTGAGGTGCGTGATGTTGGTTCTGATGATTTCCGAGGTCTCAATAGTCGCACGTTGATAGATGGCTATTGAGGCTATCTCCGTCGTACATGCCACTGACTTTAAGCCTGGTGAGGTTGAGATCGGTATAGTGTCCGAGGGTGAGGAGGAGGATCCGAAGACCAGGGGACAGTGGCGCGTTCTGCCGGAAGATGAAATCGAGAAACATCTTCTCGCATACGCAGAGAAGGATTAACGTGTATTATGGGCCGTGCAATTGCTATCGTTTTGCTTTGTAGCTTGACACAAACTTTGATGAGCTGAAGATTGGTCATGAATCATGCAGGTAATTCTAATTCGTTCCTTCATTATAGTGCGACTCGGGAGTCACGGCGAAATCTATATATCTAGTGTAATAAATTATACATACTCTACAATTCCAATTCGTCCGTTGTAGCTCAAGCATTAGTTTAACGAGGCTCCGCCGCTCTGCGAGGTTGGGCGCAGCTGTCAGTCAGGCATCGTTGAGCTGTATGAGAAAAACGCATACCGTGATGGCCTCTATTTCAGCCTCTGAGAGCGCAGGGCTTCGTAACCGCGGCGGGATTTGCCAAAAATCGAGGACCTGGGCATTTTGTTTCGCAACACTCACGGGCGCTGCTGATGATGCGGCAACCGGTTCGGGATTGCGCATCGCCGAGGCTTTGAACTTGACCAAGAACGAGGAGAATGCCTCCTTGAACTCAGCAGGAGCGGCAGGGTGGGGGTGCGGGGGCTCTGGGACTGTGCAACGAAGCACTTCAGTCTTCTGTGTAGCAATAACGGGAGCAAACTGAAGATGCATACTTGAAGGCCATACCCGTTTACCGATGAAATGGATGAGAGGCTTGTGCACGCGCGGTGTGGCAGCGGCAGCGACTCGTAATGTAGGGTACATGGTGTCGAATGAGAGTAGAGATGTGGTCGTCGACTTGGAGGCTCGAGAAGGTGGCTTTGGTGGTGGTAGCGCTAACTCGAGGCGACTTTTGAGGCAAAGTGGGAGCGCACACGGATTCGGCGCGCTCCTCCTAGACAGCCTCTAGACGCTTCTCCGACCACTTCCGTCGGTCGAAGACTTCACATTTTCACCCTCGTTTGCGAAAACCATGGTGGTTATTGCGCGGACACACAGCAATTTTGACGGATTGTTTTTTCTCTCTTTCGAATGCTCTCGGTCGTGATGCCGGGTTGCGGGGAAATGCTTCGCTATGAGTGGCTATCACAAAATGCATCCGTTAGTGGTGACCGCTGGCTATTATAGAAGGCTATATCACAGCATGCTGAACAATAGTGTACAACTTGAGTTATATCTCACTACCAAGTGACGCCATGCCCTTCCAGGTCCTCCTATGAATACCGAGACTGTTCAGGACTACCATTCGTCGCTATCCTCAACGTAATCGAGTGGTGGCCAGAAGCTTTCCACATC
This sequence comes from Phlebia tremellosa, assembly GCA_011032875.1. Lineage (NCBI taxonomy): Eukaryota > Fungi > Basidiomycota > Agaricomycetes > Polyporales > Meruliaceae > Phlebia > Phlebia tremellosa. The sequence continues at coordinate 17,380 of JAAIFI010000119.1, read as the reverse complement.
AATGGCCGTATCGGTTTCCTCCGCTCCATCTTCTCGTTTCCGGTGTGGCAAGCGACCTGCAGCTTTCAACGCCTTGACTGCCTTCCAGAACATCGCCTCGCCGTCACTCGCAGCAGCGTCCGCACTTTCGGGCAGATACGGCGAATAGGGTGAACTCAGGATGAGCGTCGACTGCGCTGATTCTGTGTCGTACGAAGGGGGCGGAGGAAATGTTTGCTTGTAAAAGAGTGCAAAGAGAGGTCGCGCGTGCTCTGGACGTTCGGAAGTGGCCGACAATGAGGTCAGGCTAAGTGTTGCATCGAGGTAAGGACGAAGTAGCTCTTCTGCTGTTCGTGTGTCGTGTTCATTCTTGTCAACGAGGGGCATAGAGATATATATTACCCCTTCCGAGTAGCCTATGAGCCTAGAAAATATAAGAACGAATTGACTACTTACAATTGCCTCGGGGGGCACACAAGCTGCCTTCTCCAGTTATCAATGCATTCACTGCTGTCGTCTTAGAGCCAGATGTAACGCTTCCCGGAGAGAACACGAGCAGAGCCGTGTCAACCTGTGAATTCTGTGCGGGCTCCGAGGGTCCAGCTTTTTCCTCAAAGGCACCCTGAGAATCCTCGGATGCGTCTGGTGTTGATGTTGAGCTGTTAAATGAGATCGGCCTGTCAATGATGGCCACACAGTGCGCTATATGCACAAGTTTGGACGAAGAAGCGGAGATAGGGGTCGAGAGCTCCGGTGGTATGTAGTCCGGCGATGAAACAAGAACGTCTGCATGAAGCTGCTCTCCGAAGTCGTCTAATTCAAGAGTATATTCTCTAGCTCCAGATTCGGACTTTGCGGTACGAGTGATATGTTTTATTTGACGGCCCAGGACGTATGTCGCACCACCGACCGCAGATGTTCTGCAAAATCCCTGCGCAAGCTCTCCAGCGCCTCCATAGTGACCTATTAAGAACGGGGATGGACCATATCTTCCAGTCGATCGCAAGTAACGCCGTATGCGCTTCAAGGCGGGTAAAGTAGGATCTGTATTGCAACAAAATTGAGGCAATGCCTCGGAGGGTATGGGTTGTGTTACACACCTGAGGCACACAAACAAAATGCCAAGGCATACGCGATTGCTTGCACAGCGTCCTCGTTAAGCGAGAATTTATCTGCTAGGAAAGTAGGGAACGGCATCTGCTCGTTCCCTTGCAACTCGGGCTTGTCTTCGAATTCGCCTCCAGCAAATATGAGAAACCGCATGAGACGTCTCTTATCGAGTAACGAAAGTTGCTTGTTCCTAAATACGTCTTCTTTATTCGCCGGTACTGGCTTCACTGTACCAGATCCTCCATACAACGCGACTCGCTCCAGTAGTTTGAAGCCACCATAACGAGATACTCCGGATGCAATAAGTGAGTCAATAAGTGGCCCAACAGAGGGCACTAACGCGGGGGCCAAAGATATGGCATATTGACGAGACTGAGGCGGTATAGAGCCGAGACGGGAGATGGACGTGAACTTCTTCCGTTGAACAGCACGGTAAGGGGAATCAGATCCTTCGGGTTGCGTTCGTTCATCTGCCCACTTCACGAGCTCGTCAACTGTAAGCGACGCGTCGTCTCCTCCGTAGTAGGAATTGAGATCAATGTGACCGACTGAGTATCCTGCTTTCGAGAGAGCACTGGCGACCGGTTCAGGGTTCAGACACCAAGTAGCACGCCGAGGACATGAGTGCTCACGCGGCAGTTATTGATTCGGCTAGTCCAGTCCCGAGTATGATAGCATCCAGATGGTCCATGATTGTAGGCGAAACTACAGCGCAGAATCAAGGAAGCCGTTGCGTTAAAGGTAAGGTCCACGGACCAGCAGCTGCGGTAAGCGTTAATCAGTTATGGATCCATTGATCTAGACGCTTAGATTACCCAATATTAATTCCCACACTCACGGTTAGCATACAAGCGAAGTAAGCAGTGTTTGTTACTGAGTCAACGAAAGACCATTAAGACCCATCATCCACTTTGTTACTGCTGTCAACAAGATCGAACCTTGTGACCGTGGGAGCGACTGACCATTTTAGATCGAAATTTTCGAAAGGCACATTCAGGATTTGCTTGTTCCCAGCCATCCAACATCTACCCTTTGTACATTCGCCGGCACTCCCTGTTCTACGTTTATCATGACTGGCGACAAGGGTACAAAAGTCTCGACCAAGAAGGCGGACAAGACACATGATAAGAAGGCTGAAAAGCACGCTGACAAGAAGGTCGACAAGAAGGTCGACAAGAAGGCCGACAAGAAGGTGCACACTAAGGCTGCTGCAGTCACTAAGTCTTCATCTTCGAAGACCGGTGTTCCCAAATCCTCAAAGGAGATTCTGGAGGCCAAAGTACGTTGCGACGCTATGCATATCCTCTTTGCACAGCGCTTACAATTTTCTCGTCTCCAGAAATCAAGCAAGGCAGTCGCCAAGCCTGAGACTTCCAGCGACTCTTCGGATGAGGAGTCTTCTGATGAGGCGAAGCCCGCTCCTAAGGTAACAAAAGCTAACGGCAAGGTAGTGAGTAAATTAAAGTCTGTTCTTCGACATTAGTTAACCTGCTTTCTCCAGGCTAAGGCTGCGTCGTCGAGCGACGACTCCAGTGAGTCTTCCAGTGAAGACGAGAAGCCTGCCCCTAAAAAGACCCCTGCGTCTAAATCCACTGCGAAAGCTGCTGCACCGAAGGCTGCCGCGAAGGCCTCCTCATCTTCGGAGTCCTCAGAGGAGTCTTCTGACGACGAGAAGCCCAAGGCTGTTCAGGTGAAAGCCGCCGCACCTGCGAAGGCTGCCACGTCCTCAGATTCCTCCGACTCAGAGGACGAGGCACCGAAAAAGAAGTCGCCCGCTAAGGCTGCGCCCGTTAAGAAGGCGTCATCGAGCAGCGACGAAAGCTCGTCGGACTCTGAGTCTGACAAGCCTGCCCCAAAAGCCAAAGCCGCTGCGAAAGCGTCTCCAGCCAAAGCCGCCGCTGCGAAGAAGGCTGCGTCGAGCAGTGACTCCGACAGCGAGTCCTCGTCCGACGAAGCTCCCGCTAAGGCGAAGCCCGCTGAGTCCAGCTCGGCCGAGGAGTCGTCTGACGATGACGAGGATGTCGAGATGGGCGACGCATCCGCCAAGACGAACGGCAAGCGTAAGGCGGATGACGAGTCTTCTGCCCCTGCTAAGAAGGTCAAGGTTGCAGATGGCTCATCTGCACCTGCCGAGAACGGTGCTGGTCCCAGCAAGACGGTCTTTGTGGGCAGACTGTCGTGGAACGTTGACAACGATTGGCTGTCACAGGAGTTCGCCGAGTGTGGCGAAGTCGTGTCTGCACGCGTGCAGATGGACCGCAACACCGGCAAGTCGCGGGGCTTCGGATACGTCACATTCGCGACGGAGGAAGCGGCTGAGGCGGCCTTGAAGCTCGACGGCAAGGAGATCGACGGCCGCCCCGTCCACATCGACAAGAGCGTCGAGAAGGACCAGAACACCGTACGCGAGAAGCGCGCCAACGCTTTTGGTGATAGTCCCAGTGCCCCTTCTTCCGTCCTCTTCGTCGGAAACCTGAGCTTTGATGCTACAGAGGACGCTGTTTGGGAGGTATTCAGCGAGTACGGTGACATCAAGAGTGTCCGCCTGCCTACAGACCGCGAGTCGGGTCGCCCCAAGGGTTTCGGGTACGTCGAGTTCACGGACATCGAGGTAGCAAAGAAGGCATATGCGGGTCTGGTTGGCACGGAGATTGCAGGGCGCGCGATACGGTTGGACTACTCGCAGCCGAGAGATGACAGTGGAGGCCGTGGAGGCTTCGGCGGTCGTGGAGGTCGCGGCGGATTTGGAGGAGACCGTGGTGGATTCGGCGGTCGCGGCAGAGGCCGCGGTGGCTTCAATGACCGTGGCGGCGGACGAGTACGTTCATCTAACATTCATAACATCAAGCTGCAATATACTGACATCTACACCTATAGGGCCGTGGAGGCGATCGTGGCCGTGGCCGTGGAGGTCCTCGTGGAGGTCCTCGCACCGGTGGTATCCAGAGCTTCGAGGGCAGGAAGACTACGTTTGATTGATCACTCATATAGCGCTGTGCTGTCGCATCTCATCTTCTCACTATGCCCGTCCACTTTTTGCTTGTCGTATTTTTGCTCTATTGATCGAGGTCTCAGATTGCAGACGGTTTTGCTGCCCATCGGACGTCGTGACTACGTGTTGTCACATCCTATCACGGTTGTTCAGGCTATAGTACCGAGCCCGAGCAAAGTACGGTACAGGGCTTTCAGCGGACGCATCCTCCCTGTACGAAGTCTGAGTTCGCCAGTTTGCACGAATTACCTCTCATTCGTGAGACGGTGGCAGCATGGGAGGCCTCGGCGTTACCGAGCCTGGGAATATTTGACGCCACAACTCAAGTATAACGTTCAACATCCCAAAACGCTCACACACATCCATCTTTGACCTCTTCACCAGCGGGTCGACAATATGGTGAAAGCTGAACCAATCGAACCAGTCTTGCGCGACCATATAGATCTACCTGCAGATGCTCTTGCAGGACTGGCGCTGCCGACGTCTCTGCAGCAATGGAAACGTTGTATCCCGCAGTTACAAGAGCTACGCAGTCATCATATTCGAGGTCTTAGGAGCGCAGGTTCGCATAGACGAGATGAGTGGCTGAGAAAGATTTCACGGTATGCGTTTAAATCGTGTCATTGGGCAGGTGAGTTGATGACTGACCGCCGGCCACCTGTAAGTTGTTTGCATTGGAAAGTGTCTCTCACTCAAGTTGCATTCTGTGGAGGTGAGAAATTTACACACACCTTTCGCATTGTTTCTCATTTCTTTGTACAATGCAAGCAACCGGCAGTGGAAAGTCGACTTGCCTCAATGCGATGCTACAAGGCGAGTGTAGAAAACGCGATACGACTGATAGAGCCATCTTAATCTCCCAGTATGCCTGTGTTGACGATCATAATTTTTTTCATAGCCAATATGGTTCCTACACATTCCATCCAAGGTAGCCGGTAGTGTCTCGAATTAATCGCGACAAAACTCACCTAAGCTTCATCTCAGCTTGCACTTCTGTTCCTGTCAAGATCTCATATCATTCGACAGACGACTATAAGGCCGTGATTCAGCTCGTCGACTTTCCTATATGGGAGAAGGATATCGAAGGCCTCATAGGCGACTTGTTCAATGAATATGGTGAATTCGATCGCAAGTCAACAGAAGGGGCGGTCGCTTGGGCAAAGGTCAGACCCTGTATACCCCCCGCAGCTATCAGCTTAGCTCATGGGATTGCCTTCATAGATGTGCGCGGTCTACCCATCCCTCGTGTCTTTGCCTAAGGAGGAATTGAGGAGACTGACGGCTAGAACTCTACTGGATTCTGACCCTTGTAAGCTCTCCTATCTTCTAGAGAAGATGCCTTACATATCATAGGGTCACAAGACGTCAGACGCCTTTTGGCAGATCGAACTAAAGAGTTTCGAACAGATGATATAGTAAAGTTTGGAGACTGCGTGCATCCGTACTTGACCCCGCCAATGCCTGTCGCCGGACTGTCTACGCATACATCGCAGCATAGCCCTGGCAACACACGAGCTCTTTGGCCGCTCGTGCGCGAGGTTGAGATGTATTGCTCCTCCGATCTCTTATCAACTGGTCTAGTGCTTGTCGATCTGCCGGGAGGTGGTGACGCTAATGTTGCTCGAACCCGGATTGGTGAGGACTACATGGATTTCTGTGAATATGTGATGATCGTTTCAACTGCCGTCCGACCCGGAGATGAGGCAACTGCGAGGAGTCAGTGTTTTTCCACACCATGTAAGAACAGGCTCCTTTCTTATTGAGACCGTTTTCCGCTCATAGGCCTCATGGACAAAACGCTCCGCACGCGGATGAAATGTGAGTCTGTCTTCTCATTGTAGAGACTACGTAAGCTGATTGCATGGCCATCCTGGCAGTGAGTGCGTGGTTTAAAGCACATTTATCTGACTTACTTTAGCTCTATGTGATAGCCGGAAGGTACGATTATCAGTATCCATTTCGTGAATTGTATGTTCATGTGTTGGTGAATTTCTTCATAGATATACTTCAAACACAATAGGTTACATTGTTGAGGATTCACACAAATACCTGTGTATGTGGTATTGAATATCCTACAGTCACTAAATGTGATGATATATATGCCACGGAGATCATCGAATCATTGGGCCTCGGTACTCATTCAGATCTAGCAATAATCAATGAGAACGTAAGGAAGACTTCACGCCGCCTGGACGCAGCCAAAAATGACTTAAACGCTGCTCGTGTAACATGCGATAAGTTCAGAGGTATGATGAAGAATTTCGCGTAATGCCCGATAATCATCAATTCCCCTTCAGAGCGCTCCCGCAATCTCATTAGCACGCGGCATATTCAATATTCTCGAGTCTCAGGTACTATTTGTGCTACATACGCTCCACTGCCAACTTATCTGACTCAGGCTTGCTATCCTTTAGCTTCAATCTCTACCGTCGGCGAGAAGAGAAAAGCTGGCGTTTCCCATGATCAAGTCATGAAAAGGACGAGGAACGACGTCAGTGTTGATGATTCACATTACACAACAAATAGTCCAGCAAGCATCAGCGCGCAGTCGCAACTACGATATTCTAGAGGTATACTGACATACTAGTTAATATGAAGCCGATTTGACCTTGAACCTGTAGCTGAAGATCTCGGGACACAACTGGACAATCTACATGAAGAGATAGAGACATCGCAGTCCGCGGTTGAACAAGCAGAGTCAAGAGTCCGTGAATTTAAGCATCACTTGGAACAACTTCAAACAGAAAAAACGGTATTTTGCGCAAAAAGGCGCAATGAAGTACGTCCAAATGGTCTAAGCTATCCGTCGTGCAGTTTGGGCTTATTATGCACATCAGCGTACCCGGGACATCTTGATAGATAATTTTTGGGAAGGACTCCGGAGTGTCGTAGGTAAGTGTAGTTCACCCGCTACAAGCAGGACTACATTTTCGCTGAGAGTCTGATGACACATTTAGATGAGGAAGATGAAATCGATCTGCTAAGAAATAGCTTGGGTTCGTCATTACGAGCTTCACGTTAATGATTCTGCTGACACTGCCATCCGTCAACAAAGATGATGTCGTGGATCCGGCTGTTTTCTGTATCTCCTCTCGAGATTATTGCAAAATCGAAGGTCTGTTCATTGACACGTGGAGATTGTGCAACATGACAGCCATCTCTCTAGGGCTTATACACGGCGTGCCTGCAACATTTTCTGATGAAGCGGACACTGGTATTCCGGATTTACAACGACATCTGTTGTCTCTAGCTCGTCCAAGATACCTTGCTAGCGTCAAGGAGCTGAAAGTCACGCTGCACGATCTGGTGACTTCGCTGTCAACTTATCTTGATTGTGACGCACAGGATCCCTATGACAGATCACTGAACATGATGTTGGTTCGACGCTGGGACTCTGCGTATCGCCAAAGAGTTGGTAAAGAAGAGGGGATCAATGTGAATACTGAGGACATGCTTGCCCCCCGCCTGCGGAAGGTGCCGATATTTGACTGTTTTCATGCCTTCCTTGACAGTTTTGATTTCCAGGAATTGTTGGCCATCGCCGAATGCGAAATAGCAGAAATGCGAGCATCAAATCGTTTGCCTAGTAGTGTTTCTAGGGCATCCAACTGGGTATAGTGGCAGCATACTATGCGTATCGCCCAGTTCATCGAGCAGATAACACCCCCTTCGTCCACAGGCTTCCAAGAAGGCTCCTCATATCATGCAAGACGCGATCAGCAAACTGCGATGGCAGACACTGAATGCCAGTAAGTGGTTTCTCTTAGTTGTGCGAGTGTTCTTATAAATCGTTCCTCTAGTCTGTCGCCGCGATGGAGTATATGGTGATCATAATCTCAACGAGGTTTTGGTCCTCCCATACGCGGAGAAGATATTCAAAACATGGCAGTCTTTCTTCAAGACGAACATGTTTGAATCTTTGAAGCACGCGGCGCTCATGGTCATAGCTATGGTTCTAGGGGACCTTCAAAAACAGGTTTCTTTGATTCATGCTGCTGTAGCCAGGACAGCCCAACAAGTTGATACCGCCATGAAAGGTGCACGCGACACATTGAGTCATATCGTTCAAATAGTGGACAACATCCTCCGGTCAAACCAGAGGGTCTTAGCTCGTCAACTATCACCCCATATTGAAGAGGCCATGCGACCTGCTTATGAGAATGCACTGCTAATAAGAGGGAAGGGTAGCCTCGCACGTCGAAGGGTACAATCGTTTCCTCCTAGTTCAATGTCTATGAATCTGACCTTGAATGTATATCAGGATGCACTTCATACATCTGTCACCAATCTTTCAGTGCAACTGTACGCAGGATTATCTGAACTGCTTCTAGAAAGGACGACCATTGTGATAGATGAAATAGAGAAAGCAGTATACACAAGATTCGAGCAATTGGCTGAGGAGGTGAATCTTAACATTGACTCCATTTATGCCATATAACTCACCGATGGCACTTGTAGATCGAAAGCACGATCACTTCGGTATGGCAGACCCCTCGAGATGCCGAGGAAAAGGAAGCAGAAGCCCAGGTGAAAGCAGTTGTTGAGTCACTGAGCGAATTCTTGCGAGGCTTAGAGTGTCATGGCTGCCAATGAGCATGGCACTGGTGGTGAAGTATGGCATTGACACAAAGAATCTAGGTGGGCAGTCGGGACATGAACTTCGCCAGCTAAATTGGGCCCCTGCACCACGTCGGCGAATCGCGACTAGTCATGACGAATTGAATTATTGATCTATGAAACGAGTTTGGACTCCTACGCGAGGTTCAAGAGAACTTGGCTGACAATGTCGTTGAACAGTATCTCAGGTTCCGACTCGAAAAAGGGTAAGTGGGAACGTTCGTTAAGCTGTACCAGCATCATCCTTCAAAATTTCCGGGAAGAAGGGAGAGAACACAGATGCCCCGTATCTAATCATACCGTCCGTGTATAATTAATGTGCTATAGCATAGTATACACGATGAGAGCAAGAAGGAGCATCGAAACTCTGTCATCGAAGACATCTGCATTTGCCGATTCGAAGTGGCACCATCATCGGGTTGATCAAATTGCTTCGAATGACTGCAGAATTGTAAATATTGCTGCACGCATCTCATGCCGTGACATAGACGTGCTAATACATTTACCAGCCTGAGACATATAAAGGATCGTCTGCTGCCCCCGGCCTACGGTAGACTAGGATACGATGACATCTCCCAGCAATCTCGACCGGCTCTGGGCAGACAACATCCCAGACTGGGCATCGTCTCTCCCGTTACCGAAGAGCAATCCTCCTCAGATTGGGTCGTCGGAAGTTGCGGAGCTCATCCGGACGAACAAGGCTGGCGTCGACTTCCTGATAATCGACACCCGCAGGCAAGAATGGGAGGTAAGTACTGATGCCCAGTGGAACCTGAGTCGTAGCCCTGATATATTATTATTCGTGCAGAAAGCGTTCATCCGGACCGCCATCAACTTACCTGCGCAGTCATTCCACCAATCACTACCCGGTCTTGTACCAATATTGCAGACAGTCCCATTAGTGATCTTCTACTGCAACGCATGCACGATCACCGCACGCGGACCTCGTATTGCTGCTTGGTATCAAGATGCACTAGACGCAGCAGGCATAAAGACCAGCTCTGCTCGGATCCTGACGGGCGGGATCAAAGGATGGGTAGCGACGTACGGAAATGTAGATGAGCTTACGGCGAAGATTTGATGGTGCTAGATTTCCTGGTGCAGCTGAAGTCGTTCCATACTACGACGACATCACAATAAAGCACGTGCTTGTAATGTAGTTAGTTGCAAATGCTTCGGTTCTTAAGGGATCAGCGTGGGATAGAAAGTATCTATTTGTGAGCAGATATGATACAGCAAGTGTTGTACAACAGATCGTTCTCCAAAATACAGATGATACCTGTAGCAGATTCAATGCAGGCTTTGCAACTTCTCAATTATTGATTCAACTTCTTCCCGCGGCTTCATCAGCGGATTTACGGGGCCTTTTCCTCTAAGTAACTTGCCAGGTTCTGGATACGTTAGGAATTGCTCGAGAAAGTCGCCGTCAAGAAAGCCGGTGGCCATTTCGGCGTCCGTCTGCCCTCTTCCATTTGTTGGTGTTCTCCATCTACACATGGGGTCAGAATGTGCTGAGGGAAGACCACAACTTAACTCACTTATTATGTATGACATCTCCAGGACCCGTGATTATGTCGGACATATTGTTGAGCAACGCAGTGAGCGTCATAGCAATATTCGACTTCACGTGGTGAACAACGCCTATGCGTCCCGACGACGTGAAGAACAACTGCTCTGGCTCGAAGATCATAGCCTCGTGGGCATCTTGTATACTCAGACCACCTTAGAGGACATGAGCGTTATGGTCACGATGGGAGGACGCTATGAATATTACCTGGGATAAACTTGTTCACGACATCTCCGAGATGGAAATTACCATCAAGCTGGAGTATCCTTCGCCCATTTAACTGGGCGATACTGAACGTAAAGAGATTGCAATCGCACTGAGGTGGTGTCAGACTCTGGAACTTAGATATAGGCAGCTGACTTACGTTCGCCCCAATTACACCACTATTCCGCACAGATTCCACTGTGACGGGCCACAATGGACCGTAATGTCTGGCAACGGTCTGCAAGTCCGTACCAGAAACCTTCAATACAGAGACTGAGCTGATGGCGTCGCCGGCGATAATGTTTTCGCCCTGGACAGCGAGGCTTGTCACAAAATAATTATGGTTCCATCTTGATACTCGTGTGAGACGCGCTTGCGATGGGCCTCCTGACGTAGAGTTGTCCTCCCATATGATTGTATAGAGGTCCACCTTAGTTGTCGAGTCAGTATCCTGCTCGAACTGAAGACTGCGAGACCTACAGAGGTGTTGACGGCAGCAGCGAAGCCATGTTGTACCTCAACAAGGGCATATACACAACCTTCCGCATTCTGTGTCGCGACGAGGTTCATGTTCAGTACGCGTCCTCTCTCGCCCCTGGGTCCGCTCTCTCCCGCCTCCAACGTGAATAACAGTAAACGGCCTGCGGAGGGCTCCATCTCTCCAATCTGATGACGGACAGTACCGAATAGGAAGTAACTTCCTTGTTTCAGTGCAAGTACAGCTGTGACCTCCTCGTCGGGGTCACAAACAAATTCGCTCAGTCCTATATACAGTAGTTCAGCAGAAGATCTTTGCACCACCAGTATGACTTACGCTCAAACGATGTGTCATCGAATAGGACGAAGGTGTTACGGCTCGACAATGCTTCGCCCACTCTGTTTGGTGTAGACTGGTTGCAAGCGATGCCGAACACCTTGTGTTCGGAATTGTACGCAATTCTCCGAGGATTGTCATATCCCAGGGGGACCTGATAAAACTCGGTAGTAAATGACTCGGACCAGTTTCTGATGATACGTTGGGCCACTGACTGAGCGTATTTGCATCTTGTCTACTCCTCGGATCTGACCAATCAGCAACGAACTGGGGGTCGCCAAGATTTGACATGCCGGGAACGAATCGGCATTTAGACTAGCACCAGCGGACACATCCTGACGTGTATGTGAGCAGGTTGAACCTTGTGTTTTGAGGTGAAACGTACCTTGACCATTACGTGTGACTGACGTAACCGTTGCTTGTCCCAGTACAGCACTGATGACCTACTACCATTCGCGAAGACGGCTCGCTTGCCGTCAACATTACATGGAGTCACCGACACTGGAGCAGTGCCTAACGGAAACAGCTTCAAATCCTTCAGTTCGTTATCCTTAAAGCTGAAGCAAGCCACTGAGCCATCAGCCAAACCAGCAACAACATACGGATAGTGCTCTGGATCCTTCGGTCTATTCCCAGTGCCGAAATTATGGAGCAAGATAGAACGTGGGAGTGAAGGAAGCGAGGGAATTTTGTGTGGGTCGCCCAGGTCTTGTAAACGAGTTGCAGGGTCGAGAGTGAGCACTCGGATGGTGTTGGTGCCCCAAAACGCGACGACGATGTGCATTGCAAAGTTTTTAGAGGGATCGAGGGGAGCGCACGAGACCGCAGAAATTTCTGTCCGAAAGAATTCTCGATGTCTGATAAAGATGCTGGCATAAGTAGCGCATTCCTCTCCGCAAAATAGTGTACGCACTGGACAAAGCAGACCCTGCCCGCGTCATCTAAGTTCAGGAGTGCGACACCGCCACCGCTGAGAGCAATGACAATCTGGCTCGGAGTTAGACTAGCCGCAACGATCTCACGGTGTCTCCAAAGGATATTCTGCATTTCTGGCAGCCAGATGTCTCCCACTTTGTTGAATATTTGAAGGTCTGCGTCGTGTTCAACCAGCAGAACGCCACGAGCCGTCACCTGCACAACGTAGCATGAGTCGATGTACGTTGACTTGCCGTTGACGACCGCTCGCCGTCGAAGATTTCCCAAAGCTAGTGTCGGTTCTTGTAGGATGAAACCCGCCGATGCGGCGTCGATGTGTGTCATTGATTCACGGCCGTCTATGCGGAAGAGGAAAGACTCATGAAGCGTAGATACCAAAACGTGGGAATGCGTACTGATTCCGTGAGTATCAATGGGCTATCAGGGTGATTTATGTGACACTTACAGGCTCTCATAGTGCAGGCGAATAGGCCAGACATTGGTAGCGTTAGGAATGCCTTGCAAGACGGATAGTTCCTGGAAATCTGCTCCTGTTCGTACTATGTTTATTGAACCAGTATTGTATCCGCCTGAGCAAGTAACGATTTGAGGCTGCAGGAGAATGTGCGGTTAACAGCTCCAGAACTATGAGAGAGAAACGTACCTGGCCGCTGCCGTCGATGTCGGCCAAAGTCGCATCGACAATAGGTGCAATATTTGAGAAACTCTCCAATATTTCCACAAAGTTGCCCCGCGTCCTCACAATCCTCCCCTTTCCGTCCCTTTTGTCCGAATCTTCCATGTCAACATCCTCTTCCTCTTGAGCAAGCTGTTTGCTAGAGATCGTCTGAATCCCCGCTGGAATAGGCAGCGTCTCTCCGTACGCAGCGAGTTGTGCTGTAGCATGTATCTTCACGATTTGTGAGCTGCCCATGTGGGAGCCGACGTACAGAATCTGGTTCGACAAGTACGACATGGTTGTCGGAGACGATATCTTACGTGACAAAGGTAAGTAACCTCAAAAGAGCAATGAGATAAAGGACCTGACCTCTCCGAGTGGGATGAGGATCAGTTCAGGCTTCTCGCTGAGCACAAGCATGGCGATACGTCCAAACATATCACCGATAAGGAATCTGCGCATCTCATCATCGGCCGGGCACCATCTACACGTCGAGTCAGACTGACGTTAATCTCTAAACAACAAGATAGACATACGCTGTTACTTCGCTCCAAGGCCATTTCACACTCATCTTTGCCTTCACTCTCTTCAAATCGCGTTCCTTGTCCCTCTGCCGGGCTACTTCGAGTTGCTTCTCGTTCCCACTGGCCTTGCGCTTGGTTTGTCGTTTATCCTTGCCCTTCTGTCGCTTCTGCCGTTCGACAGATGCAATCTCGTAGAATAAGATCTTCCTTCCGCCCAAGACAAGTACGCCTCCTGCACACTGGCTCATTTCGTCCGCTTCATATTCGGAGACGACGGCGAAAGATGGGACTGAAACTAGTATGAATGGGTTGTCTGTATCTGGGAATGCATTTGCCGGGAGTACTGAATTTGGGAGCGTTGAAGAAAGAGTAGTCGAAAGGTCTTGACTTGCAATATCCAAATCTCGCGAGACGAGCTGCATCCGTTGCATGTGGTCCATATGGACGATAGCGAGTGTGCATAAGTTGTCGGTATCTGAATATAGGATGCTCAATGCGTGCACATTCAACTCCGGAAGACTGTGGAGATCAGTCTATGTACACGCGATAGCATAGAGAATCAACGCACATGACTTCAAACTCGGACTCTACATCCCCGTCTACAAACCGTACGACTTTAAGCTTTCCGACATAACAACTCACCACCGCTAAGTCCCTCGACGGAGAGACTACGATATCGGTGAAGAACTCGGCATGGCGAGCAATGCGGTCAAAGAGGGAGGAGTGCCATGTGCAGCTAAGCGACGCCTGACCGTTCTCGACTGCATATTCAAGTAGAAGGAGCCGAGGATCTGGGTGATCTGTGAGGACGAGGATATTCGATAAAGCAGGCTCCTGTGGCGGATGTGAGTCCAATAATCTCATTCTGATGGTTACGTGTGTGGCTCACATGAGAGGCTACAGCACGCATGGCCACGACGCGACCCCATATTTCTAGCGAGCACTCATGCCTCAGACCCTCCGGTTGGATGGACGAAACCTCAACCCGTGAGGTTTTGGCTACAACGAGGTGTCCCAACTCAATAGGATCCGCGGCGAGACTGCATTTGAGCGAAGCGACCACAGACGATGGCTGATGAAATGTGCTAATGATCTTCATATTGCCTCGAGATTGCGGTTCTATGTCGCCAGACACATAAGACGACCGGTTGAGCGAGCGACGAAGACGAAGACAACTTGGAAGCGTCTCACAACATGCTTACGGTTCACATATGGGCGCTCGGCAATACTAGCTGTAGCGCCTGCCGATCGTGCCGTCATTTCTGATTCCATGTTGCAAAACCATTGGCGGCTAGATCCATAGGCTCGCGGTGTCAGGCAAACGAGAGACAATTCGATAATCTATGCGTGCACAGTTTGAATTAAACATTAATTAGATTGTACATGAAGTATGATATATGTTGCTCTGCAACGCGTACACATGGTTTACATAATGGTATATAGGCAAGTGTGGTATGGATCGTCTGAAAGAGTTCGGGGAGAGTGTTCAATGGGATCAACCATGTGTGGCGTATGGGGATTGTGCCCGCAGCCGCGCGCCGTACCTGTTGAATATGAAGCTGCCATTATGATCCATAAGTCAAGTGAAGACCAGAGAACCCAGGACACTCACGGCAATGGCGCTGCTATCGTCATGATCCCAGCTAGAAATGCCGTCGCACCGACCGTCCCCATACGCTCATACATCTGGCCCGCAAAAAGCGGGAAAGCTGCGGCGAATGACGAACGTAAGAACGCATTCGCAGCCATCGCTGTGGCTGCCATTGGTCTGTACGCCGATACCAGATAGGTAAAGGTTGACGTGAAGCACAAGAGGAAGCCAGTTCCGAACCCGATAGAGGCGATAATTGGCGCGATCCAGTGGACGTTAGGATAGGTCGTGAATGCAAGCCAGAAAAGGCTGAGCGGTACTACAATTGCTCCTACCTCTCCAGTGAGAAGAAGAGTTTCTGGGGGCGCATCAACTCCTTTGTAATCCCGTTGACTATATCTATACGGAGAGGTTAGTCGAAGGGAAGACGCAGTCGCGTATGGGGACGCACATGATCAGAGCGACGTTACAGGCACAACCCGCAACCATCCCTATTCCAATACCGATGAAAGCTAGGCCGGTACTTTGAATATCGAAGCCATGATTTACGCCGAAAATGAATGGGAATGCTTGGAAAGTAAGGTATAGGATACCGAAGAGGATAGAAGTCCTAGAAGTACATCAGTACTCTCCTCGCTGTTTTACGTAGAGATTTACTGACCAGAGATCCAGTAATAGGTTCATGCGGTCAAGTGCGAGAAGTTCTATGATATACCCCAGAAGAGTAAGACTCCGTGCCGTTTGTTCAATAAACTTGAAACGCACTGAAAGGCATGTAACAGCTGACCAAGATAGCTCTAGAAAGACTCATGCCCCGATGGTCTAAGGGCGAGTTGTAGCGTGAATCGCCGGTCGTATCTCTGAGTCTGCGCACAGCTGTCAGTCAGAATCGAGGAGGATGGGTGGCTGGACCAACTTTGCAGCTTTGTGTTTACGGAGAGCAGGTTCGTATGTTTCAGGAACAACCTAGGTCCCAAACGTCAGCTCCATGCATAATTACATATGTATGTAAAATATGATAAGACACTCACAAAGTAAATAAGAATCATCTCAACGAAGATCCAAATAATCAAAACGCGGAAGGTCCATCGCCAACTCGTATTCTATAAAGGCAAATGAATAAATTACGGTGATCAGATTCACAATTGGAACACCCACTTGGTTGATGAATCTGATCATGATACATAGCAATGCTATGAGATACGCAACTTCGAATGTTATGAAAGAGGTGGACGTACCCGCTGATAAGGGGGCCAAGCATGGGGCCAATAAACGGCGATAATGCATAGATGGCGACTGGACTAATAGAGAGTGAGAAACAAACAAACAGCAGTGAAAATGATCCGGGAGCTTACACTGCCGTCTTGTGGCGAAGGAATAAGTCGCTCACACTACCTCCTGAGACGCTTAAGAATGCCGAACTGAAGAACCCCGTGAGAAATCGGAAAGTCAAATATACACCTGTACTCAAGGTAAGCAACATGAGATAAGGTACCAGTGCATGCAGCTGATTACTCACCGATATCTGGGGCAAACGCAACGGGCCAGGAGAATATCCAGAATATTAGATACGAAATGAGGTATATCGGTCTACGACCATACACTTCGGAGAGCGGGCCTACAAACAATGGTCCAAATGCTATGAAAATATTTATTAGTTTAAACTCTTCGGCGTATTATCAATGTGCTAGTTGCTTACCTATCCCGCCAATAGACAGACTGACACCCAGGATCGCAACCTCTTTGCTGACATGGAACTCTCTAGAGATCCCTCCTTCCGCAAACGCAGCCTAACGAGGGAGATGTGAATATCTGGCACCATGGAAAGATGCAACATGCCACTGACCATCGATGTCGAGCACGTACTAATCAAAGCGCCAAAACACAGTACTAGCACGATGGACCACTTGCGAACATTGGTGAATTTTCTGGGATCCTCGTCCGGATCCAGCTCTACAAGGAAGGATTCCTTCTTAGAGTCTAACGGTGTAGGCGACCCATCATCGAGCTCTTGCTTTGTTGGTTTCTCTGTGAGATCTGGTATTGAGCCCTTAGACGCCTCTTGGGCCTTTTCAACATCCATAGGCAGCGTGTCTGAGGAACGGTCTGCCATCTTGCTCGAGGTATATGGGGGGTGTTAAAGTCTGCGTCACATTGACTAGTGGGGGAGTTTAGGTAGGATGGACCTGGGATGGGGCGCAGGTAAGCTTATATCTAGCCTCATTTTGCCACAAGCGTGCCGCGAAAGACAGGTCCGGGCAATGTAAGCAACGGCTCACGCTCGCTCCGCCTGGCAACATTGTCGCCACCAATCAGAGTGTACGCTGAGTTAAACCCAACCACCAACCTGACTTTCCGGTTCCCCGAGAACCGGGCAAGAGACGATAT